>CM047807.1:113924141-114086641 GCA_026214975.1 Gentiana macrophylla
AATTAATCGCATGTAAGATCAATAAGTACAACGTTTTAGTTACTTACCACTTTTTAACGAAGTCATTACTAGTCAATTTTACACTAGCAGTCTAGCACCCTAGAGAGATATGTAAATATGAGTAAATAAAATTGAAAGAAAATAAATTCAAATCATACACTACTAATAAATTTTAGGAACTATAAACTAAGTACTTATAGTCTATCCTACCATTCCAATGATTTAATCTAATGCCTCAGTGCCGCCTTAGGGTAGGTCAAAGAGGTTTCGATTAATATTGAAGATCAAATTGAGAATCAAACATCTCATTTGTGATAGTCAATCACCTTTCCTTTTTCACCCAAGGTACTACCAAAAATACCCTTTATGAGTGTGACCTACTGTCTAAGATTTTTAGGTAGACCCCGAGTGTGCCGCCTTAGGGTCGGTCAGTGACCCGACGAGTACCCAAAATCCTATCCTTACGGAGACCAAGCCTTGAATTTTGATAGCGGTGAAGGCCTTCCTTTGGGAGGCTGGTCCCAGGCCGGCACGAGGCGTCACGATTCTCTCACGTTGCTTGTGTCAACAATAGAGGCCGTGGGGTCGGATGTCGCCTCTCCCGCTCCCACTCGATATTTTGAAAAAGTGGTGGGTTTACTGATCACATTTTTGGACTTGATGTTACATTAAGGAACAATAAATCATAGGCCCTAATGTTGTTGGTTATGTGGGCTAGCCCACCCGACCTATTCGTTGGAACATATGTGACCGTCGGACAGGTCAAGACCAGGGGAGCTCCGTTGAGCCGTAGTGGCTCTTCGGATGGCTCAGCTTTGCCGGACCCCCGTGCAAACGCCACACGTGGAAGGTGAAGTCGATCGAGCCGTAGCTACTATTGACCACCCAACCGTGGTTAAACCACTTCCGAACCATTTTTACCCGTGATTATCCAATCCTTAAACATCAAACTTTCACGTAGACACTACGGAACAAAAACGTAATCTCGTCTAGTTAAGGTGGAATTCACCGAGAATCCAACACCTTAACCACGAGGTTTCGGGATTTTCCTCCTTATGCTTTCGCAGAGTGGGATTCACCGAGAATCCATCACCCAACCTTGACGATTGAAAAAACCCGTGTTCCTCGGTTTTTACCCTAATTAGTTTCTAATTAATATCAAACAATTAATTAAAACTAATTGCGTGTTTTATACATGCCTAACTAATTCCTCGAATTAATTTCTACATGTATGCGTATGGAGTGGAATTCATGATATGATGCATGTCATGGCAATTTTCCGGTTCTACACATACAATCTAAACATGTATACTAGTGCGGAAAATAAACACCGAGATGGACCGTTGGCACCCCCGTATCTAATCTATTAGAAAATAAATAACCAAAACCCTAACTAGGGTTTTTTTCTTTCTAACATAATCTGCAGCTGTTCAAAAGCTTCGACGATCGGCAAACCAAACGAAATCGGATCGCGACGAAACTTTCAATATCTGTTCCTCACTCCTTGGGATTCAATATGGACGGTTGGATCGGAGTTTTGATTTGTCAATTTTCTCCAGTGAGCCGCCCAACTTGCTGCTGGATCTGACTTTTACAGCAGCGCCTCAAAGACTTCCCGAGGCCGATTGGGAATCGAGATGAATCCCGATCGACCTGAAATTTTTATGCCACGTCAAAAACACCGTATTTATCGATTTGACCGGTTGGATTTGTGTTTCAACGGTCCAAAATCTCCCAGAAATTCGAGAAAGTCACAGGTAGGGTTTCTGTGAATCCTGCGTTTTTCTGTTACAGCAGCTTCTTTTGCAGCAACAAACGGATATCAAAACGAACTCCGATCGACGCCAAATTTTGTGGAATTGTTCATCATCTTCCAATCTTGATTCTGACCATAGAAATCGTCGTTTCAACGGCTCGATCAATAGGAAAAATGAAATAACTAAACAGCTACTAAACAGATCTATTTTCTGGAAATTAAAATTGCAATAAAAATAAATTACATAATTTCCTATACTCATTTGAACGAATTTTCATCGTTTATATGAGTTTACAATAGATCTAACGGGTAAATAGTGCCAACCCCCAATCCATCTCTTCAACCATAGCAATTAATCATTATCAATGCATAAAACAATAAATAAAAATTTACCTACATGCAATTCCACTCCTTTAAATCGTTTAATTATGATTATAACTATATAAATCGTGGAACCTTGCTCTGATACCACATGAAGGATGCAGGTGTAACGCCCCGTTCCCGGACACCGAGCCCTTATCCGGAAATGGAACGTTCGGCACGTATAAAACAAAAGTAAATTCACCTTATACGTAAGCCTCTACTACGTCGTATCAAATTAAAGCAAACGGAAGCAAAAAAACTCAAGTATAAAAATTTCTAAACGTTCAAGAATAGAAAAGGGAAATCTAAAAGCGGAAAAATGTAAATTTATTACATTTGAGAAAGTACGAAAATCCCAAAAGAAAAGTACTACACATCTCGAAGACCAAAAGTCTACCTCAAAAGTATCAAAAGTAATCCCAAATGTATAAGTAAAGCAATAAATGGTAAATCTTCAACGAGCGCCGTCAAACGTCGTCGCCGAACTCCTCCTCGAAAACCTGTTCGTCTTCTCATCCCCAAACACACAGAAAACATGCATTTGAGGTAAGTACAACGTACTTAATAAGAAAGAGAAGCTATGATAACAACTGTAGTTTATAAGGAAAAGATGTTTAAGTCAATTGGTTGTTTATGTGAGACCGACTCAATCTAGGGTTCATTTCATGTCCATCAACATGAGTTGACTAAACGTTTCTACTTAGCTTATCTATGTTACAACTGCACTCAAGGGCACTACTGCAAGATCCGCCAAGCAGAGTCCCTCCGCACTTAGGGTCATTATGACCTACGGAGTTCTTCCACCTCGGGAACACTCTTTTGCAACATATTAGTGGATCACACTAATATCCACGAAGTCTAGAAAAGGTAGACTCCGATAGCACGTGCGTCTCAGTAGAGTCCCTCCGTACTTAGGGTCCTTGGACCTACAGAGTTCCTCCACCTTCAGAGGTAGCACATGCATCGCGATTTAGCCTGGTGCCTAGCCAAGAGGGACAAGTTGTTTAATCTTTTACTAGTCAAGTACGTTGATTACTAGGATGATTAGCTAGCCACCTAAGTGTTTTCAAATAATCTCCCTCACACATACTACTCTCTTCCTAGCCCACTAGACATAGACAAGTCCTAGCAATTACACAGACATTGATGAATGCTAACTCATCAAAGCACAAGCCTATCATGCTCTTCCGACGGATCCGAACTTCAACTCCCTTTAAGAGTACATTAGGTGTTTTAACTGAACGAATCAGAAGCTCAATTCAGGCTTGTTCATGTTTAGACAGTGTTAACATATCACGTTTAAAGGTTTAGAAATGATAAAACGTACTTATAAGGCTGAACATCAACCAAACGTCCGTTTAAGACATGGACGCCCGTCTGGAAACTACTGGACGCCCGTCCAAGACTGGACGCCCGTCCACTTTTCCCAGACGCTCGTCCACACCAAGGCAGTTACAATCTGAATGTAAAATAACACCTCAGACGCCCGTCCAGAGAGACCAGACGCCCATCTGAAATGTAGCCAAGGCAGACGCCCGTCCACATAAAGCAGACGCCCGTCCGACCTGGGTTTCAACTAGAACCCTAAAATCTTCAAGTTTGATCCAATTCAGTTTCTAACCCAAAATAACAGCAATTTAACACAGTGAAGCACAAAAATCTCATCTAAACGCACCATGTCATCCATATTAATTAACCAAAGCAAAAACCCATCTTCCTAACACCAAAACATCTTAAGAAAAGATGTAATCCTTACAACTAAGAATTGAAATCATAGGGATAGTTTTTCTTACCTATACGCAGCCCCAAAACATATCGAAACCTCAACAAAAGCTCGCAGCTTTTTGCAACCAAACTGGTATCAAGACGATGCTTTCCTCACGACGATTCCAACGCTCTCGTCTGATTTGAAAACAACCAAGAATTGCTTCAGTTATTGTGAGAACTCTTCAAACCTTTTTCTCCTCTCAAAATTTCGCAGAGAAGGAGGTGTGGAGACTGATTTTCTGATTAATGTTTAGGCTTAGGGTATAATCTGTGTTGATTTTTCCTTAAATACACTTCCCAATAAAACCCTTTTTCCTTAGTTACCCTTTAATTGCCAAAATCCGAATAATCCCTTCATTATATATACATATAACCCGTAAAAATATGTATAAATAATTAATAAAATACTTATCTCCAATAAAAGAAAAGAAATAATAATATTTCGTTTTCGCAAAATGACACGTTTGCCCTTTCCCGAAAATCGGAATATTACATTCCTCCCCCCTTAAAAGGAGTTTCGTCCTCGAAACTAGAATATACCTGGTAGATCAACAAACTCTTGGAACTCACTGATCATGTCGCTTTCCACTTCCCAAGTTGCCTCCTCGGGTGAATGATTACTCCACTGAACTAACACCAAAGGAGTCATCCGCCTCTTAATCGTCTTTTCTTTCCGGTCTAAAATCTTGATTGGTCTTTCGTCGTAAGCAAGATTATCTTGTAGGATTTTTGGATCAACCGTAGTTTCAACATCGTTCTTTGTCAGACATTTCTTCAACATCGAAACTTGAAATACGTTATGAACTCTAGACATTGATTCTGGCAACTGAAGCTTATAAGCTAATGTCCCAACTCTTTCCAAGATTTCAAAAGGTCCAACATACCTTGGACTTAGGTTTCCTTTCTGTCCAAAGCGTTTCACTCCCTTCATCGGTGAGGCTCGTAGATAAACCCTATCACCGACTTCAAACTCAAGAGGTCTTCTTCTAACATCAGCCTAACTTTTCTGCCTGTCTTGAGCTGCCTTCAAATTCTTCTTGACCAACTGAACCCTTTCCTTTGCGTGTTCAACCATTATCGGCCCTGTGACCTGTCTCTCTCCGACTTCATCCCAAATCAGTGGCGTCCGACATTTTCTCCCATACAACGCTTCAAACGGCGGCATGCCTATGCTTGCGTGAAAACTGTTGTTGTAGGCAAACTCTGCTACTGATAGGTAGGCATCCCATGATCCGCCTACTTCCAAAACACAAGCTCTTAGCATGTCTTCAAGTGTTTGGATGGTCCTCTCAGATTGTCCATCTGTCTGAGGATGAAAAGCCGTGCTCAAATCCAACTTAGTTCCAAAGGCTTCTTGTAAGCTCTTCCAAAACCGACTGACGAACCTCGAATCACGATCCGAAACTATAGAGATAGGAACTCCGTGTAGCTTCACTATATTATCCAGATATAGTGTCGTCATCTTCTTCAACGGCATGTCAACTTTGTATGGCAAGAAATGGGCAGATTTGGTCAATCTATCCACAATTACCCAAATTGCATCACGCCTTCCCTTAGTCCTTGGTAATCCGGTGATGAAATCCATTGTAATCTTATCCCACTTCCATTCAGGGATGTCCAATAGCTTAAGCATTCCCCCGGGTCTTCTATGTTCTGCTTTAACCTTCTGACAAACATCACACTCTGCGACAAACTTGGCTATTTCCAACTTCATCGAGGGCCACCAGAATCTTTCCTTTAAATCTCTATACATTTTAGTAGCACCTGGATGAACATCAAAAGCAATTCTGTGTGCCTCTTCCATAACTCATTGTCTTAGGCCGCCGGCATTAGGTACACACAGACGATCCTGGTACCATAGATTTCCACTCTTATCTAGCACGTAACCGACTGTAGGCTTCTCCCTAGCAACCCGCTTCAAATCAACCAAAACCGGATCTTCGTCTTGCTTCTCCCGAATATCATCCATCAACTCAGATCTTGCTAACAACGGTCCCACAAACTGCCGGTCTTCGATCTGATCAAAGCTTCTGATTTGCAGCCCATCTAGCCTTTCTGCCACTACCTCAACACTGGAAGCTGCAAACACTGGTTTCCTGCTCAAAGCATCTGCTGCTACATTTGCTTTTCCCGGATGGTACTGAATATCCAAATCGTAATCCTTTACAAATTCTAACCATCTCCTCTGTCTCATATTCAGATTCTCTTGGATGAAGAAATACTTTAAACTCTTATGGACGGTGAAGATCCTTGCTTTAACTCCATACAAGTAGTGCCTCCAAGTCTTTAGGCAAAAACTACGCGCCAACTCTAGATCATGTGTCGGGTAATTCTTCTCATGCACCTTCAATCGCCTAGATGCATATGCGATCACTTTCCTCCTTGCATCAACACACAACCTAGACCCCGTCCCCGATGCATCGGTATAGACATCGTAATTATCAAAGATCTCCGAATCGCTAAGATCGGGGCCGTAGTCAACTTCCTCTTTAGTGTCTGGAAAAGCTATTTCGCACTCTCTAGTCCATTCAAACTTCACATTCTTTTTGTCAGCTTAGTGAGTGGAGTAGCTATCTTCGAAAAGTCTTGTACAAACTTCCGGTAGTAACCAGCCAACCCAAGAAAACTTCTTACTTCTGAAACGGTGGTAGGTCTAGGCCAATTCTCAACTGCCTCAATTTTCACTGGATCATCTTGAATACCATCTCCAGAAATCACATGACCCAACAAACTAACTCGATCCAACCAAAAGTCACACTTAGAAAACTTTGCATATAACTGATTCTTCTTCAAGGTCTCCAACACTATCCTTAAGTGTTCCTCGTGTTCTTTTCCATCCTTTGAGTAGATAAGGATATCGTCTATGAATACAATTACAAACTTATCCAAATACGGCATGAAAACACGTTGCATCAAATCCATAAATGCAGATGGGGCATTGGTGAGCCCAAATGGCATGACAAGGAACTCATAATGTCCATATCTCGTACTGAAAGCCGTCTTCGGTATATCTGCCACTTTAATCTTCAACTGATGATAGCCGGATCTCAAGTCAATCTTGGAGAACACTTTCTTGCCTTGCAACTGTTTAAACAGATCATCTATCCTTGGTAGAGGGTACTTATTCTTGATGGTAAGGTTATTCAGTGCTCGGTAATCGATACACATCCTCATGCTACCATCTTTCTTCTTTACGAACAAAACACGGGCTCCCCAAGGCGAGGTACTGGGCTGAATTATATTCCATTCAAGCATATCTTTAAGTTGAGCTTTTAACTCCTTCAACTCAGCCGGTGCCATCCTATAAGGTGCCTTAGCAACTGGTGCCGCTCCCGGTAACAACTTGATTTCAAACTCGATTTCCCTATCTGGCATGTTTCCCGGTAGCTCTTCTGGAAACACCTCGGGATACTCTCGTACTATAGGAGTTTTTTCTAACTTCGGCTTCACTTGCTCCACATCCACTGCATACAACAAGTAGCCTTCACAACCCTTTTGACAAGCCCTGATGGCCTTAACTGCTGAGATGATCGGATGTCGCTTCTTACCTGGCTTGTACACATTCCCTTGATAAGTCTTGTCTGATTTTCCAGGTACTTTGAAAGTCACTTTCTTCTCCCTACAGTCTAAGTGAACATAATTCTCGGATAGCCAATCTATTCCGAGGATTACGTCAAAATCCGTGAAGTCCAAAACTGTGAAGTCGCTCTTGCATCCATAAGGTCCAACTCGAACTTCCACTTGAGGTATCATCCTAGTCACCTTTGTTACCTTCCCTAAAGGTGTAGTTATTTCCAAAGTATTCCTTAAAGGTTCAAGGTAAGTTCAATTTCTTAGCTACCTTGGTTGACACAAAAGTATTTGACGCCCCGTATCAAACAAGGCCTTGACCACTAGGTTTTCTAACATTATCGCATTCTAGGATGCATATTCGTTTATTTAAATATAGTTACAACATGAATAATCACGCTATAAAATACCTTAACAAAAGAACAAAACAACAACATGGTACACGAAATAACGTCATCCTCTGGTTCCACAAAACCAAAGATCAATCGCAAAAACTCCAACCGGTCGGCTTGGGCCGCTTCTTTCCGCTTCACGACTCGAACTACCTTTGTTCCCTCTGTTTGGACACGCCTAGAAAAGTGTCCGGCTCTCCCGCAGATGTAGCAACCAAGATCGCTTTTGCCTGCACACCCTCGAGTGATTTCTGTTGCACTTAGAGCAAAGCGGTGCACTGCTCGGGGCCTTAGCTGCCGTGGGAGTTGTCGTCTTCTTAGCGTTCTGTTGCGGTGTTCCCCTGAAATTTCCTTGACTAGTCCCAAAGCTTCTCTTGTTCCCAACAACTACTGTAGCCCTCTTTCTAAAGGTCTCGACCTGCGAAGCTTTATTCAAAGAGCTCTGCCATATATTTTTTGTAAATCCCAAAATGCCTGATTGGATTTCATAAGCCAAGCCGTCCTTGTAAAGAGCCATCTTCCTTTCCTCCACTTTCATCAACTCGGGTAGAACCGCCTCAATTCGTTAAACTTATTCTTTGATCTTTGGGTCACCGTGTGTTGAGTACCTTGCTTAAACTTCAAAACTCGACTTGCCTTATCGCCTTGCACCGTAGCGGGAAGTATTCGTTGTAAAACATGGCTTTAAAACCTTCCCAAATCCGTTATCTTACCGTTATCGCTTTGAATGGCATCAATCCATGCTTCGCTGCCCCAACAGAAAACTAAGCGCCACCGTGTGCTATTTCCGTCTCTCAGGGACATGTATATTCCTCGCAAGCCTTTTCAAAACCTCTCAACCACCCTTCTGCCTTCATATATTCCACATTTCCATAAAAGTTCTCAACCCGATTCCTTCTTAACCTTGTGTACCAATCCACAACTGGTGCTTGCTCAAAGGCCGGTCTAACTGGTGGGTAAACCGGTGGATAACCATAAGGTATCTGCTGTGGGTACTGTTGTTGAGGAGGGTAAGCCGGATTCGCTTGAGGTACAGGTTGGTAAGGATAGTATCCCTGAGGGTAAAACTGGTGAGGCTGTGGAGGGTACTGGGGTTGCTGAAAACCAAAAGGTGGGTAACCAACGCCCTACTAATGATCAATGCGTGGTGAAGGTGGTACGGTACGTTGAGGAGCATGACCTACAGGAGGAGGGTAAAAGACCTGCTGCTGCTGAGGATACACTGGTGGATAAACACTTGTTGGTGGAGGGTACACGCTGGCCACAGGTGGTGGTACATAGCCAGCTGGGATATCACTCACCATGGTGAACTGAACCGAACTCCCCACGTGCCATCACGGAGGTCGTTCCTGATGAGGTCGGGGTGACAAACTCTGATGAGACCTCGGTGATGGTGTCGCCGTATGAGGTGGTGGTGACAAACTCTGCCGGGATAGGGGTATCGGCCTCACTACACCACCCCCCACAACCGGTAAGGGACTTTCCCCTCGAACTCTGGAAGACTCTGCACCCGCTCCAGAACTCGTGAACACCATCATGATGATCAAGAAAACCATACGTTACTAAAAGATCTAAAGAAGCTTATCTTAAAAGAAAAGGAAGCCTAAAGGATGCTTCTCTCTGATACCAACTGTAACGCCCCGTTCCCGGACAACGAGTCCTTATCCGGAAATGGAACGTTCGGCACGTATAAAATAAAAGTAAATTCACCTTATACGTAAGCCTCTACTACGTCGTATCAAATTAAAGCAAACGGAAGCAAAAAACTCGGGAATAAAAATTTCTAAACGTTTAAGAATAGAAAAGGGAAATCTAAAAGCGGAAAATGTAAATTTATTACATTTGAGAAAGTACGAAAATCCCAAAAGAAAAGTACTACACATCTCGAAGACCAAAAGTCTACCTCAAAAGTATCAAAAGTAATCCCAAGTGTATAAGTAAAGCAGTAAATGGTAAATCTTCAACGAGCGCCGTCAAACGTCGTCGCCGAACTCCTCCTCGAAAACCTGTTCGTCTTCTCATCCCCAAACACACAGAAAACATGCATTTGAGGTAAGTACAACGTACTTAATAAGAAAGAGAAGCTATGATAACAACTGTAGTTTATAAGGAAAAGATGTTTAAGTCAATTGGTTGTTTATGTGAGACCGACTCAATCTAGGGTTCATTCCATGTCCATCAACATGAGTTGACTAAACGTTTCTACTTAGCTTATCTATGTTACAACCGCAGTCAAGGGCACTACGCGCATCCGCCTCAGCAGAGTCCCTCCGCACTTAGGGTCATTATGACCTACGGAGTTCTTCCACCTCCGGAACACTCTTTTGCAACATATTAGTGGATCACACTAATATCCACGAAGTCTAGAAAAGGTAGACTCCGATAGCACGCGCGTCTCAGAAGAGTCCCTCCGTACTTAGGGTCCTTGGACCCACAGAGTTCCTCCACCTTCAGAGGTAACACATGCATCGCGATTTAGCCTGGTGCCTAGCCAAGAGGGACAAGTTGTTTAATCTTTTACGAGTCAAGTACGTTGATTACTAGGATGATTAGCTAGCCACCTAAGTGTTTTCAAATAATCTCCCTCACACATACTACTCTCTTCCTAGACCACTAGACACGGACAAGTCCTAGCAATTACACAGACATTGATGAATGCTAACTCATCAAAGCACAAGCCTATCATGCTCTTCCGACGGATCCGAACTTCAACTCCCTTTAAGAGTACATTCGGTGTTTTACTCGAACGAATCGAAGCTCAATTCAGGCTTGTTCAAGTTTGACAAAGTGTTAACATATCACGTTTAAAGGTTTAGAAATGATAAAACGTACTTATAAGGTTGAACATCAACCAAACGCCCGTTTAAGACATGGACGCCCGTCTGGAAACTACTGGACGCCCGTCCAAGACTGGATGCCCATCCACTTTTCCCCAGGCTTCGCCCACACCAAGGCGCATAACTCGAATGTAAATAACACCTCAGACGCCCGTCCAGAGAGACTAGACGCCCATCTGAAATGTAGCCAAGGCAGACGCCCGTCCACATAAAGCAGACGCCCGTCCGACCTGGGTTTCAACTAGAACCCTAAAATCTTCAAGTTCGATCCAATTCAGTTTCTAACCCAAAATAACAGCAATTTAACACAGTGAAGCACAAAAACCTCATCTAAACGCACCATGTCATCCATATTAATTAACCAAAGCAAAAACCCATCTTCCTAACACCAAAACTTCTTAAGAAAAGATGTAATCCTTACAACTAAGAATTGAAATCATAGGGATAGTTTTTCTTACCTATACGCAGCCCCAAAACAGATCGAAACCTCAACAAAAGCCTGCAGCTTTGCCAACCAAACTGGTATCAAGATGATGCTTTCCTCACGACGATTCCAACGCTCTCGTCTGATTTGAAAACAACCAAGAATTGCTTCAGTTATTGTGAGAACTCTTCAAACCTTTTTCTCCTCTCAAAATTTCACAGAGAAGGAGGTGTGGAGACAGATTTTCTGATTATTGTTTAGACTTAGGGTATAATCTGTGTTAATTTTTCCTCAAATACACTTCGCAATAAAACCTTTTTTCCTTAGTTACCCTTTAATTGCCAAAATCCGAATAATCCCTTCATTATATATACATATAACCCGTAAAAATATTTATAAATAATTAATAAAATACTTATCTCCAATAAAAGAAAAGAAATAATAATATTCCGTTTTCACAAAATGACACGTCTGCCCTTTCCCGAAAATCGGAATATTACAGCAGGTTCTTAGATCTAAACGAGTTAGATCTACGCGCAGCGGATGGATCACGACTTATACATCACAACACATAATTAAAGGACTTAAACTACAAGAGGGTTAGAAAAACCATACCAATAGTAGGGAAGAGAAGCTTTAATCTTAGGATGAGAAGCCTTGATCTTCCAATGTGTTCTCCAAATGGTGGTTGGTGGACACCGATTTTTGGAATTGGAACCTCCTTGATATGTAACCGAGAAAAACCCTAAGTTTTTCTCCAACCGGGTGGAGCTAAGGATCGAACTCCTTAGCCTTTTTCTCTATGAATTTCGTGGCCCTCTCTTCACCTAGGGCTCTCGGGAGAACTCTCTTTTATAGGCAAAATCCAAAGAGAAAACCTATACCCAATCGGTTTAACAAAATAAAAGTGATAATTCTAATTATTATTATCCAATAAAAATAAGAGATAATTATAATCTTATAATAAGAAAATATAATTATCCTTATAGTTAAGAGATAAATAATAAATAAATTATTTTCTTTTATTTATTCAATTAATTATTTAACAAATAAATAACTAATTACACAATATGTCATTATCCAAGAAAACTAATTTCTTGGAAAATCCAAGACATATTGGTGCCACACTAAGGCCACCAGGCCCACAGAAAATGTCTTTTCTGTGTATTATATTATTTAGCCCAACTAAATAATATTCATGTATATCAATTAATTAGCCCAGCCAATTAATTATCACTGAGGCCCAAATAACAAGAATATCATTCCGAATTATAGAAGCCACATCGGGGACCATGGACCTATAACCAGTAGCTCCAATAAATAATTATTCATTGAAATGAATAAGTACATTAATTATTAATTCGGGATTACGCCACCATAAACCCGAACCGAACTCTACCGATTATAGATGTATACTTATACTCAACCCATAGAGTGAATAAGCGTCCATTGATATAATCACTACATACGGATTAACCCTCCATAGATCGCCCATTATGAGTGGGAAGTCTCCGTGAACCCGATTCGAATATCTTATCCTTATTTACCATTAACCCCGATGATCAATTAGTATGCATATCGACCAAAGAGCTAATTAGTCAAATGCGAAACTCCCGGGATCGATCACTTTCTTAGGGCTAACAAATAAGGGGACTGTCTCTCTACTTCCTGCAGGACGGAATGGATTCCATGTCCTGCGTGAAAATCGTAACTACTCACTCATCGGAGATAGTGCCAATGAGAAGTGGCTTGGAACACATATTTAAGTGAACCGTAACTAACACATCAAACACTACCCCGAGACAAGCAGCACCCTGTGATCACCTTAGGATTAACGTTGATCCATATATGATCATCTAATGATTTAATAAGATTCCTTGATTATGGAATTATACCGAGAAATACAAATTAAATCGGTCCAATCCTATATGAATGCCATCATATATAAATGCCCCACATAGGTACCCTCTACCGATAGTCCGGATAAGACTATCACACCCTAAGGTGTTCAAGCGCATTATTGGTGTTTTAATCAAGAGACCCTAAACTCGATTAAGTTCACCACGGATCTAACAGATTTAAGCATATCTCCACTAACTCAATCCTCACGTGTAATCCATACACTGAGTTAAGTGGTTACATACGGATATACTTAGGGTTTGCAGCAATGTATTACTTTACAAGCACAAAGCAAGTAACTAAGGTGAGATAAATTCTATCATCCAAAAACAATTACACAAATTGTCTTTCGGGCACTACACCTAACAGTTTAAGTGTCCTTTTGTTCAGCACTCTAAAATCCTTGCTGACTGAAGAGTTTCCTAGGAAGATTCCTTCATCTGATTTTGGTTGGAAGGTCTTCATATGTTCCTTATGACTTAAGATAAAACTTTTGCTTCCAAATGGATGAAAGTAGGATATATTTGGCTTTCTTCCATTCCAGATTTCATAAGGTGTCTTCATCAGCTTTCTGTTCACTGAGGTTCTATTCTGTGTATAGCGTGCTGTATTGGTAGCTTCATCCCAGTACCTTTCAGGTAGATTTGCTTCACAGATCATAGCCATCCCTGCTTCTTTCAAAGTCCTGTTTCTTCTCTCAGCAACCCCATTCTATTGAGGTGTTCCAACTGCTGCTAACAGATGTAACACACCATTTTGTTCATAGTATTCTTTTATGAATTTGTTTAGGAACTCAGTACCCTAGTCGGATCTGATCTTCACTACTGTAACACTTTTCTCATTCTGTAGTCTCTTAAAAATTCCGGGCATCTTCTGAAGTGTTTCACTTTTCTTGTTCATAAAGATTACCCAAGTGTATCTTGAATAATCATCCACAACTACCAGAGTGTATTTCTTCCCTGTTATGCTTGTTGGTATTACTTGTCCAAACAGATACATATGCATCAGCTCCAAAACTCTCTTGGTTGATTGTTGAGTCTTTGACTTGAAGCTTGATTTGGTTTGTTTACCTTGCTGAAAAGCATCGCATATCATATCTTTCTTATATGTGATTCTAGGTAAACCTATTACCAACTTTTTCTTCATCAAAATATTGATATCCTCAAGGTTTAGATGATTCAACTCCTTGTGCCATAACCAATTGAGCTCAGATATTTGGGTGTAGTATGAGGCGATTTCTAGTACAGTAGTGGTCCAGTCCACCACATACATGTTCTGTTGTCTTATCCCAGCTCATACAACTTGTTCTCCCATTTCAATCATGACAATGCAGTAACCTTTGTCAAAAATGACTTTGTATCCCATGTCACAGAATTGTCCAGTGCTCAGTAGATTGTAGTGCAAGCCTTCAACCTGTGCAACATTCTTGATTGTCAATCCATTCTTCACCAGTGTTCCATATCCTCTGGTATATCCTGGTGTATATTTGATTCGAAAATTGACTTTTGGTCCATCCTTTGCAACATAATTCATCAAACAGTGCTTACTTCTGGTCATATGTCTAGAACATCCACTATCAAAGTACCAGACACCCTAGAAAACAAATTTAGTGTGTTTAGTTACCCAAACATGTTTGGGTCCAAAGTGGTCAGTGGTAAGCCCAACCCTTGGCAAATTTCCATAAGGTCTTCTTTGAAAAGTGTTGTACTTTTGTTCATATATCTATGCTACATTTCCATAGAATCTGACATTTTGTTGTGTAGCATTCACATATGGTTTATGGCCTTTTGGTACATAATGTTGTTTGATATGATTTCTGTTGTTAGAAGCATTAGCATAACCATAGGTTTGCTGTCTGTTAGGAACAACCATGTATTGTTGTCTCTGCTGAGTCCTTTGCTGAGGAGTCTATTGTGTCCTCTGATGATTCCACTGCTACGGTCTATCCTTAGCATTATGGTTATGTCTATTGTTTCTAGCAGTAGGGGCAGGAATATTCAAATCTTCATCAATAGGGAACAGTATGCCTTTCCCCTTGAGATAAGTATCCCTTGAATGATTAACATTCTTGGGATAAACATTCTTATCTTCGAAATATTTCTGGTTCTTACATTTTTGTGCTGCGGCAGACTTTGCATCAGGTCTGCTATCAGCAGGTCTAGAGGGTCCAGCAGTCCTACCTTTAGATGTACCCTTTTTGTTAGGTGTTGATGTCCCTTTAGACTTCTGATTTTGCTTCGTTGAAGCTTTCTCAGTAGGCTTTTATGCCTCAGCAACCTTTTGAGGAGTTGGATCTTGTGCAGCCACAAACTTAGGACCAATTCTGGCACTAGGTTCAGCAGCCTTACTAGAACCACTCTTAGAAGGTTGTTGAGTGTCAAATCCAAGGCAAGTTCTATCACCATAAGGCTTTCCATATTTTAATACAGTTGTGGAACTTGACTGTGCAGCAGATTCAGTTGCCACTGCCGAAGCAGCAGACTTATACTGATTCTGTTCATAGTCTTTTTCCTTGCATTTGAGAATTCTTAATTCAGCATTCAATCTTTTAAATTCTGCTTGAAGTGTTTCTCTTTCATCCTTCACAATCTCATAACTAGATTGTATTATCCTCAGTTGATTAAGGAGGGCATCTAGAGCTTCTTCCCTGTCAGAAACTTCAGGATCAGAACCACCAGTAGATTCACATTCACTTACAGCAGGAGTGTTCATCGATACAGAATTGTATACATCCTTAGTTTCATCCATAATAGCCATAAGAGCATAATCCTCCATATGTACTATGAGAGTAGTGTCATCAGATTCATTTCCATTTTCAGATTCCACTTCATAGCCAGATTCATCATTAGCAACAAATGCATTTCTAGTAGGTTTCCTCTGCTAACCTTTGTTCTTCAGCAGGTCTGGACAGTCAGGTCTAAAGTGTCTAGTTTATTGCAGTTAAATCATAGGTAGTCAGGATCCTTCTTTTGTTTTAACTAAGGACAGTCGGGTTTGAAGTGTCTTGGTTTCTTATAGTTGAAGCATAAAAAGTCATGATCCTTCTTTGATTCAACTTTTCTCTTAGTTGTTTTCTTGCTAAAATTCCTTGGAGATGCTATTCCAGATTTCATGATTTTTATCCTTTTGGTCAGCAGGCTATTCGCTCTTGCATTTCAGCACTTGGAATGATGTCCTTGCTTATTTCATAAGCTTTCAGATCTGAGAACAGTTTGAATGTGTCCCCTTCATGTAGACTTCTGGATTATTCCATAGTAGTGACCTTCATTTCCCAAACTTCTTTTGCAGGTAAAGCTTTGATAATTCTGGTGTTGATCTCTTCTTTTGTGTAGACAACATTCAGCAAGGTGAGTTCATCCAAAATTGCATTGAACTTGGATTCCATCTGTTCAATGGTCTCATTGATTTCATCTTGAAAATTTTTCTTGGCCACACTTATCTTGTTCTTTTTGATCGCATCAGTTCCTTCACAGATAATTTGCAATCTTTCCCAGAGTTCTTTGGCAGTCTTGCAATCTTTCACTTTCATGTACATATTGCTATCTAGATTTCTGTAAATGATATCAATAGCAATGTTTTTCAGATTTTTTCTCTTTCTATCTTCAGCACCCTATTCACTTTTTGGTTTGGGGATAGTTTGATTCAGACTATCCACATTTATGATCTTAGAAATCTCAAGTGGTCCATCAGTCAGCACATCCATCATCTCATCATGAGTAGCAGCTACATAAGCCAGCATACGACGCTTATACTCATAAAAACGATCTAGAGAGCACATCACCATTTTCCTAGCATACTGGTTGTTATCCATGATGCAGAAACTTGAAAACATAAACCTGAAAAAGCTTTCAAAGATTTTTCACAAGCAGAACAAGTAGGATTACTTCAGAACAGAAGCTCTGCTCCGATACCAATTGTTTGTCCCTTGTAAAGGCTTCGGTTAAGTTTAAAGGGGGTAAATAAACTTAACATTGAAAACTTTTTGGAGTTTACAAACTCAGCAGGGTTCAATAGTTTGCCGACCTTCAGTTTTCTGCTGACTATTGAGTCTATTGAATTTGTTGCAGCGGAATATATTGCATTAAGCCTCATTACTTGTTGTTAAAAAGAGGATACTAAGTATTGGATACTCAGTAGTGCAAGTAGTGTGATTCCAGTAGCTATTTCAGCAGGTTGATGTGATAAACATGCAAATGAAATAAATTGCAGAAAGTAAAAGCAGTAAAGTAGAGTAGGAGAGATTTATAGTGGTTCCAGGTGGAGTAATCCTGTCAGTCCACTCTTCTTCTGTGATGTTGGAGGAAATTCACTAGAGACTTTTGAGATAGCTGTTACAAAAATCCCTAAACTATTTGTCATTGACCAATGACTTTGGCTTCACAAACTGAAAACTAGAAACAGTAGGTTTTCTGCTCCTAAGTAATCCACTTGTCCTTGATGGGTAGGATTGCCTCTTCACCAGTTCCACCATAAAACACAAAATTTCTTGACACTTCAGCGGAGCTTCTCTGTCTTCAGGTTCTTCTTGAAATAGAAGGGTTGAATCAAGAAAGTGATTCAGCTTTCAGCAAGCTTTTGATCAGGATGATAAGATCAGTAGCTTAGGATCTTCAAGTGTGTATACTGGATAGAACTTGATTGCAGAACCACTTGAAAAGTATATTTGATCAGTAAGTTAAAGTTCAGATAGTATCAGCAGGGCAGTGGCGGACCTACAAACAGCCAAAGGGGGGCAACTGCCCCCCTTTAATCCGAAAAAAATACACTAAAATTTGTACGATACATAATGTTTACACCTCCTTACCCGAGATCCTGCGTCCGCCCCTACAGTTGGGTAAGATGGCACTTTGATCAATTTCTTTTGTGAAAACTTAGTTGCTTCATGTGTTCTTGTGTATTCTTATGTGTGCAATCTGAAAACAGAAGTCCTTCATTTGTAGGTGTAGATCCTGTTATTTGAATTTGAATTTCAAATACACCCATTACAAGATTTTTCTAATTGTTCACTGAAATTCCCTCTGCTGTACATTCCAGACTGTGACAGACAGTCTGTCAACCAATGATTTATTATCATTTAGATTTGGCTCGGAATTCTTACAACGTTCCTTTCATCTTAGCCATTGATTGACTGATCAATCCAATGCTTGTAAATCATCCTTATCCATTTAATCTTCCAGAAAAACTTGGATTAATCCTACATTTACATTCAGCAGATATCTGTTAAATGAGTCTGCTGGTGTCCTCATATGGTCAGCTGACTATTAGTGTGCTGTGTTTTATAAACACCTCAGCTGACTGCTTCTCATCTAATTTTTTATTATGAAGTTAGAGTACACCATTTAGTTCATAACAAATGTTCAAGTCATCAGTTTACTTTTTATGGAACTTAGACCTTCTTCACAAGGTATATGTGATCAGTTTAGGCCATCACATACTTACCTAAATTCTGATCCTATATCATTGACTTTTAAAAATAAGTTTGATCCATTAGCCTTCATTACCGTGTTTGAACCCTCAGCCTTCTCTACTCAGTTTGAACCCTCAGCCTTCAACCATCAGTAGGTCCTAGACACTCTATTGTCCTAGGTAGGTCTGCTGAGCCCGTCAGCTGACCTCTTTACAGTGCTTGTTTGATCAAACCTATACAAAGATCAAACTCTGGTAAACCTATACATTCAATCTAGACATCTTTTTGTCTTTTCTCTATAACAGCTAGTCTGGCACTCATCATTAAAACTAAAATATGTTCAACACTCTTGTATATCTAGGTGTGTCTTTGTTTCCAAAGTTTAATTTTGGTCTATCTCTTGCAACAAAATCCACCAAACAGTGTTTGCTCTTTGTCATATGTCTGGAACATCCACTGTCAAAGTACCAGACACCCTACAAAACAAATTAATATGTTTTAGGTACCCAAACCTTTTTGGGACCATGGTGGTCAGTGGTAAGTACAATCCTTGGCAAATTTCAATAAGGTATACTTTGAAAAGTGTTTCACTTTCTTTCAAATATGTATGCTACATTTCCATAGATTCTAGTGTTTGGTTGTTTAGCATTCATATATGGTTTCTGGCCTTTTGGTACATAATGCTGTTTGAAGTGATTTTTGTTGTTAGAAGCCTTAGCAAAACCATATAATTGTTGTCTGTTTGGAATAGCCATGTATAGTGGTCTCTGGTGAGGTCTCTACTGAGTCCTCAGGTGAGGTCTCTGATGAGTCCTCTGCTGATCCCACTGCTGAGGTCTAGCCTTACGGTGAAATCTATTGTTTCTAGAAGCAGGGGCAAGAATATTTTAATCTTCATCAGTAGGCAACAATCTGCCTTTTCCCCCTGAGATAAGTATCCCTAGAATGATTAACATTCTTGGGTTTAACATTCATATCCTTGGAATATTTCAGGTTTTTAGATATTTTTAGACTCTGCAACCGGTCTTCTATCAACAAGTCTAGAGGGTCCAGCTGACTTACCTTTAGATGTACCATTTTTTTAGGTGATGCTGTCCCTTTGGACTTCTGATTTTGCTTCTTTGAGGCATTCTCATCAGGCTTTACTATCTCAGCAACCTTTTAAGGTGTTGGATCTTGTGCTGTAACAAACTTAGGACCAATTCTGGCACTAGGTTCAGCAGTCTTACTTGATCCATCCTTAAAAGGTTGTTGAGTGTCAAATACAAGGCATGTTCTATCACCATAAGGCTTCCTAGATTTGAATGCGGTTGTGGAACTTGATTGTTCAGCAGATTCAGTTGCCACTGTGGGTGCAGTAGACTTATATTCAATCTGTTTATAATCCTTTTCCTTGCCTTTGAGATTTCTTAATTCTAAATTCAATCTTTGGATTTCTGCTTGAAGTGTTTCTCTTCCAGCCTTCACAATCTCATAACCAGACTGTATTATCCTTAGTTGATTAAGGAGGGCATTTAGAGGCTCTTCCATGTTAGAAAAATTTGGATTGGAACCACCGGTAGACTCACATTCAATTTCTGCAGGAGTGTTAATAGATACGGAATTGTATACTCCTCAGTTTCATCCATATGAGCCATGAAAGCATAATTATCCATATGTTCTATGAGAGTAGTGTCATATGATTCATTTCATTTTTCTACCGGGGCAACCTGTTTTTCTAAATCTTATTTACTGCTATTGTTTATTTGAGTTATTTTGAGTCAATAATGTTACATGACAATCGCAAAGTTTTTTTCATCATATATACCTTCGGTCATCTGACTAGAAATATATGTGGTTTTCGCGTCTTGCTTAGGCCAATAAAGAATAAAGTAGCTTAACCTATTTTTGTGCACTCCTCCGGTATGCACAATTACTGCCACCTTATTTTATTGTTGCCCTTCGCATGTTACTCACAGTTTTGGAAGTATTTTGGAATGCAAGTAACAACTTGGAAGAGGAATGACCTAGGAGCTAATGATTCTGCTCCTTGATTCACTTTGACTCAGCCTACATTTCCAGAGCTAATTACCTGTCCTTTTCATTATTATTTTTCATTGGGGACAATGTCTATAATAAGTGGGGGGTAGGAGGTCTTAGCTGGGAAGTCGAAAAAGGGAATAATTTTGAATATATAAAACACTGTTTTTAGCTTGCTTACTGCATGTTTTCGAGTAAGGAATCGGTAGAAAATGAGCCGAAGTTCAATTTTAAGGGTGCTATAGCATATTCAATTTAGTATGAAAGAATGAGCATATATTATGTTGCGTGAATTAGTAACTTATTAATTATTATTCTATCATTGCAATCATTATTTGAGCACATAATATGAGTGAGAAGCGTTTAAGATTAGATGATAAATTGTTTTATCCGGGAATCCTTATATGTCTGTCTATATACTTTAACAAATTGTTGTAAGACAAGGGAAGCAGCTTGAAAGCGAAAAGAGGTGACCGGGACAAACGGGCTTGTGAGAGTAAGAGAAAAGAAAAGTGAGGAAATCTGTCAGAAAAAAAAAATTGATTGAAAAAATTAGAAATGCAATAAAGGCAATGACGGAAGCGAACTCGGTTAAAAAGGGCACGGCCCTTGCATAAAAAGAAACAAACGAGGACTTAAGAGCGATGCTCAGTCACCGAGTCCGCCGGACCTGATTAAGGTACCATGTTGTGTAACCAAGTCTGAAGGCACGATGAGTGAGTGTATGCGCAGGTAAGTTAAGATTGTGGGGTTAATACAACTTGATTCTCCCCACGAACGCATTATCACGACTGATTTATCACATGATACATTGATGCATGATAAGTAATGATTAATGGGGAGCTTATGGATTGTGGCTTGATGTATGTTTCTGCTGCCGGAAATCTATATTGAATATGCGGTAGTTGATGGATATTGCTCTTGGAGGTACATTCCGCTTTCTTACTCTGCTCGCGGACGAGCAGAAGGATAGTGGGGAGTACTTGATGACGGTTAAAATAGTCTATCCTACTATATCAACATTCTATCCATTTTGAGCTAAAATAGTTGTTTCGACCTATAAATATGAACAATTTAAGTTGAATATCATATGTCGGGTTCGTGAGTCGAGAAATCTGCGATTAGCGTTTATTTTCCATATTTTGATATTATTTCGTGCATTATTTGATGATTTTAAGGATATGAAATATTGGACTGAACGAAAGGAATAGGCCTAGGGTATTCCAGAACCTTCCAAGTTAAATCGGCAGAAGAAAAAGGACAAAATTGCCCTCGGTTTACCGAGGATAACCGCCATTTCACCGAGCTTCCAGAAGTCTCCGAAACACGTTTTCTTGTACGAGGGGTAGAACTAGGTGTTTCTAAGTTGGTTTAGGTAGCTATAAATAAGTGGCTTCGCCTCAGAACACAAGTGTACAATTTTCAAGACAAGTATTACGCAATTAATGTTCTTTGTTCTTTATTTTTATTATTTTATGAGTTCTGGTCGGAGAGACGATAGAGTCGCCGCCTAGGGAGAGATCCGAAGGAGATCTACACTCTTCTTCGAGGGTATGATTTTCTGCCTGTTCCAAGATGTAGATATATCGTTGTTCTATTAGACTAGTATGTTTTAATTGCTTATTTAGTTTAATTTGGTAGTAGTTACTTTATTTTACCCCATGTGTTATAGATCTAATTCGTTGGTGAAGAAATCAGGAAATAGTGGTTACGTTCTTCATATCTGCGATGGTCTATATCGCTAGATCTGAATACCTAGTAAATTACTTATTCATGATAATCGGCGCCAGCTACGTTGATCGAAAGATTTAATTTACATGTTAGTAGCCTGATCAACAATTTTCATGTCTTCGTAAAACTTGCATGGAATACGAATAGCGAAGTGTTAATTTGGACATTATCTATATGGACCCTAGGAACATGTTGATCAGTGTCGACAACTATCTATGCGGGTTTGCGTTTTGGGTTAGCGCTCAATATCGACAGCTCTAGTTCTTTATGCGTATGGGCTATTACGGACCAATTAAGGAGGGTAGCTTGTGTATAGATTGTCTACTACCATTGCCGGAGTAGATAAGGTTAGGAGTTGTACCCGTAGCTGAACAATGAATTAAAATTCACCAATAGGGAGGATTGATGCATGTGTGGGGGGAATAACTAATTACTCATAATTGAATTAAAACATTAAAAATTCTTGTTGCTCCGTTGAACTTACATAATCTTGCTAATTGATTGTTACCAAATTTACTACTATCTTTATTATAGTTGGTCGTAGACCATATTAGTGACAAGCTCAATCTTGATAATTAGACATTCTTATGAGTCCCTATGGGATCGACCTTGACTCGCCAGTACTCTACTATGATAGACCTAGTCCTATTGCTAGTAAGTGCTTTGCACACGATCACTGGGCCAGTTCGGGCTGACTTCTCGCATAAATATTTGTACGAGCGGGGCCAGGCTAGTGCTGACTTCACGTTTTAGAGCACGGCGAGCTGGGTCAGGATAGTGCTGACTTCTCGCATTAAAGTATGTTGGACGAGCAGGGCCATTCTAGTGCTGACTTCTCCTCCTTAAAGCACGGCAAGTAGGGCCAGGCTAGTGTTGACTTCTCGCATGAAAGTATTTAGGATGAGCAGGGTCAGGCTAGTGCTGACTTCTAGTGTTAGAGTATTTAGTACGAGTAGGGCCAGGCTAGTGCTGACTTCTTGTCTTTAAAGCACAGTGGGCAGGGCCAGGCTAGTGCAGACTTCTCACATGAAAGTATGTAGGACGAGTAGGGCCAGGCTAGTGCTGACTTTTCTTCTTTAAAGCACGGCGAGCAGGGCCAGGTTAGTGCTGACTTATCGCTTGGAAGTATTGAGAATTTAGGAACTCCAGACTTGTGTGCTTGTCCTACAAATTCAATAAAGATCCTGCGCAGTGGAAAACAAATTGATATTAAATTAATATACCGTTGTCTGTTGGTGTAGTGCCTAGATAGCGAGCGGATTTACGTAAGATTTGCATGGGTGATATCTCTAGATACGATGCCGGGCAGAAGTCGGTCTTATAGAAGTCTCACTCGAAGGCGAGTTCAAAATATGATGTCAAACTGTACTCGGTCTTATAGAAGGCTCTCCTGAAGGGGAGTCCCAAATATGATGCCGAACTGAACTCGGTATTATAGAAGGCTCGCCCGAAGGCGAGTTCTAAATATGAGAAAGCTCATCCTGACTCTGAAGGTCGGGAGAGTTCCAAAAATAAGAAATGTGGAGATTTCATGTCTGGAGAGCTTGAGAGCTCGGATCGTGGAGAATTTAAGAGCTCGACTCGGATCTTGTAACTTGGACGACTAGAGAGCTCTTAACCTGGAGAGCTTAAGAGCTCGGCTCTTGGAGAGCTTCAGAACTCGGCTCGGATCATAGAGAGCTAGGAAGCTCGCATCTTGGTGAATTCATGCTGGGCGAGCTCATCCTTCCGCCTTGTTTGATCACACTCCAAGGAATTGATCGGTAGCAATTCTGATTGGTTGTTTAAGAAAATCTTCCCCTCGTGAATCATCAACGATGGTGCGTACAACGGCCGGAATTATTGTTCATGAACTTTGTGGATTGGTTTCATTGAATAAGATTCCATGAAATAAAAATAAAAGGGACCATAAAATTGGTTAAAGGTATGACTTTACCTGATCGTGAATGTTTGCGCTACTTTTTTGTTACAATAATAATAATATTAATGATGGTACAAAGTGCTGGAATAGAGCATGACCTTTTTGATTTGTTTTGCCGTCGGACCTTGAATGATCTGTTTTGCCCTGGGATCTAGAATGAAGTTTTCAGTAGAAGTCCCTTCTTCTAGCACCATTTTACGATGCTGAAATCGTCGATAATAAATCTAGGGTTGTTCTCGTAATGACAACCTGCAAAAGCTTTAGGAAAAATAAAAACAAAAAAATAGGGGGTGTTTTGGTGTTGGTTTAGACTGCACTTGTGAAATTGTATCTCAAACTGCCTACGTATTCAATGCATGTTTTGGAATCAAGTCTTCGTAGTTCTTTAGGGATGGTATATATAGAGTAGAGTTATGCCCTAATGATAACGCTCTAAATGTACCATTAAATTAACCCTAATTTACCCCGATTGCTGCTCTGGAGTATGAAAATATGCCCATTATTGTGAAAGAATATATGTTGAACACTAAGTGTATGTTCCTAAGTTCATAATTATGTATCTATGCTATTTTCTTGAGGATTCGGTACTGTTTCGTATTGTTTTATGTACTTTTCAGGTTGTATCGAATCTGGAGCAATTAAGGATGGATTTGGATCAGGAGAAGAGCATTGGTCCGAGTGGAGAAAGTCTAGGAAGAAATTTGATAAAAGAAAAAAAAAATAAATGTAGGCCAGGTTTATCGTGGGCTAGGCCCGATAAACTGAGGGTCTTAGGGAACACGAAACTGAATCTGCCGCATCTACTAGGTTGGTTAGGGTTTATTTGAGTCATAAGTCAGCTAATGTATCTATGTAAAGCCGCATAACTTATATTATTAGTATGTCCAATGTATTATTATTATCTCATTAAACAATTTTGATGCAATAAAGTTCTTTTAAGCTTTTGGAGTATATTTTCTGGTTTCCTTCACTTCCTTTCCATCTCTAGCTTGAGTGGATCATGCTAGATCTCCATAGTTGAAGGTATGAAACTTTGAACGTTCCTTTATGTCTTTAATATGGTAGATCTACATGTATTTACACGTTTTAGTTAATATGCATGTTTAAGAACCCCATTATTTACTTGAATTAATCAGAACGAAATAATCTTGATCCAGAAATAGGAAACGCCGCCCCTGGTAAACCGGCAGTCTATACCGGTTTACCAAGACAAAAAATAGAAAACCTAATATGGAGGTTCGGCCTCAGCTACATTGATCAATAGATCTAATTTACATGTTTTTAGCCTGATCACCTAATTGCATGTCATTGTAAATTAACATGAAGGACTGTTAGTGAAGTGTTAATTAGGACATGGTCTTGATGGACCCTAGGAATGTGCTAGTCATAGTTGATAGCTTCCTAGACGGGTTAGTAGTATGAGGTAACACTCAATACTGGCAATTCTAGTTCTTCATGCGTATGGGCTATTACGGACAAATTAAAGAGGGAAGCTTGCGTATAGACTGTCTGCTGCCATAGTCGGAGTAGATAGGGTTCGGAGTTGCACCCATAGCTAAAAATGAATTAAAACGCTTGATTAGTTTAAGGAAATTACGTGAGGAAGTAAA
This sequence comes from Gentiana macrophylla, assembly GCA_026214975.1. Lineage (NCBI taxonomy): Eukaryota > Viridiplantae > Streptophyta > Magnoliopsida > Gentianales > Gentianaceae > Gentiana > Gentiana macrophylla. The sequence continues at coordinate 113,949,838 of CM047807.1, forward strand.
CATAAAGATTAACCAAAACAAGTTAGTAGATAGGTGGGATAGGGAAGGAATACCATATTTCTTTTATGTTTATTGTTGGTGTTGGAAATAAAATTTAGTTTTGATGATTATTCATCTTATTCAGGAATTGTTTTTACACCCCATTGTTGAAGTGCTGGAACTAACTGTTATAGTGGAAAGCTAAAAGATGTCTAGAACTGAATGTATAAGTTTTACTAGAGTCTGATAATTGTTTAGGTTATATTAGACAAGCACTGTAATAGATAGGAGTGTCGTAAAACTGAAAACTGGAAATTCATTTAGAAAACTGGAACTGAAATCAAGACTAAAGGAGATACACCTAAAGCTGAAGTTCACTCAGAGCTGAAGAAGGTAAGTTCGCTGAGGGACATAGACTCAGTTGGCTTATCTACAACTGAAGGCTGAGGGAACAAACTCAGTAATTGAAGAGCTGAGGGACACATACTCAGTTATAAAAGATTGAAGAACTGAAGGTTCAAACTTAGTTATGAAAGCCGAGACTGTAAAGTTAGAATTCTAGCAAGTTTGTAGTGACCTGAACTGACTTTATAGATCTTGTAGGAAGACCTAAGATTCATAAGGTCAATGAACTCTTAGTAGATATACACTTTTGGTGTACTCTAGTTAAGTCAATTATAATCAAATGAAAAATTAGAGTACTGATATTTGAAGAAGAGTAAAATCTAAGTTAATACTCTAAGTCAGTCAAGAAACTGACAACTGACAAACTCAGCATGAAACTGATTAGGAGACTCAGTTTCATAAGTCCGTCATCCAACAAACTGATAGTACATTAGAATGTTTTAAAGGAAGTAATTCTATTGGATGATATACTAAAAAGTCAGAACGGTCACTAAATATAGCCGTTACAAGATAAACGTTGATAGGATTCAAATTTGAACAAGATGAACATTGGACCTTACACTATAAATACAGGACTTGGCACCAAGGATCAAACACACAACAATGAACAAGAATATCAATTTAGAAGAGATTTCGTGCATCATTTATTTCTATCAACATCTGCGCTTAACAAGATCAATCAAGAAATTCTTCAAGTGTTCAAGCTACAATCGTTCATATCCAGATTACAACACCGAACGAATTTGCGATTTCAAGCTTTATTGTGCCAAAAGCCTAGTTCATTGAATCTCTATCACTTGTGCTAACAAGATCAATCAAGAATTTCTTCATGTGTTCAAGACAAAGAATCAATCCAGATTTCTGCACTTTGAAGAAACGCAAACAAGGATCAATTTATTGATTCTCAACTCAACATTCTTAATCAAAGGTCTAGACTGTGAAGCAGTCCGGTGAAGGATTTTCCAAGGACAGGTGTATCAACAGTCGGGTAGACTATGTTTTTGGTGGTAGCTGGTGAATAGGCATACGTAACCCTTCAAGGACCAGTGTTTCAAGCAATTGCAGAGCAGCCATTCTACTTGTTCTACAAATGTTTAACAAGTGAAGCTAGGATTAGTGAAGGACTATTGCTTAGGACTTTTTGTAACAGTTCACCTCAAGAAGTTCTAGTGGAATTTTCCTCCAACAACACAGGGGAAGAAAGGACTGACAGGATTACACCACCTGGAACCTCTATAATTCTTGTTTCATTTACTTTAGGCATTTACTTTTTGATACAACATTTATATTTGTTCTAATAGAATTCTAAAACTGATTGTTACACAAACTCACAGCTCACAAACTGACATTCACCAGAAATCAGTTTAACTCATTCAGCTTTCGCATAGAACAACATGATCAGAAAAAGGCTAGAATTATATCCGCTGCCGGTTGACTCAGTTTTTGTTATAAGTCAGTTTTGACTTAGACACAGCTCAGTCAGCTTAACTCCACACAAGTTTTAACTGAACCTGAATAGTTTAAAATCCAGTTTTAGGTGACATGTTTATTCCCCCCCCCCCCTCTAAACTTGTGTTAGCCTTTCCAAAGGACCAACAATTGGTCAATGACCATATATGTCTTCTTGATTAGTTAGTAGGTCCGCAACAGTTGGGTCTAATCCCAACTGAAGCGGAAGTTCTTTTGTAGGAAAATCAAGACTTCAGTGATTCGGTCAAACACGAGTTGAAAAGGCAGACAAGTAAAAGAAAAATGCCTCGTAAAGTATTAAATATCAAACCAATTTCCATGTATCCAGGATCAGCAGTCAGAGAGCAATACGAAGTGGACAAGGAGCGTGTGGGAAAGGAAAAAGAAGCACTTAAGCAGGAGCTTGAAGAGAGATTAATGGAGTGCAACACGTATCGTCCAGGTGAGTTTCCTCTTGAGTTAATTGATATATCTTCTTCTGATTACGATTACGATTCCGATGATCCTGAAGAGGATCTGGATACTATGTTTTCTGAGCCTGAGGATTACCCAGACTCAGATACCATAGTTAAATTAAGAGACCCTGGGACGTTCCGCCTCCTAAACTCTATCAACAGTGTATCGGTAGGTTTAAGTCTTTTTGACTCCAGCTCAAGTTGCAATATTCTTCCTTTCTCCCTCTGTCAGAAAATTAAGATTCAGGTGCCCATGGACCAAAATCGGTCCATGACCTTTGTCGATCGAACCATAGATATGCCTGCCGGATTGCTAAGGAATTGCATAATTAAGGCAGGAGGATTCACCTTCCCGATAGATTTTACCATTTTAGATGTACCAGAGGATCATAGCGCCCCAGTTCTATTAGGTAGACCTTTCTTAGTGACCAGTAGGGCGATCATGGACTTCGACAATGGGGAGATGACTCTGAGGACCAATAACAATGTTGTATCTATACAGATCATAAAGCCCCTAGATAATAGGCCTGAATGTTGCATGATGACTTATGGTTCTAGGGATGTGAAAATTATGGAGATAGGAGAGGAAAGGCTTAGGCACCGAGAGGTTCTAGTAGAAACCTGTGAGCAGGAATTCATGAGAATACTGCTGAGTGAGCATGAAGAAAAGGGCCACGACCAGACGCTCATGGAAGACAGTGCTTCTGCTAGGAGTAGTGAAATAGAGGTTAAAGTGGAAAATGTGGAATCCCTGAACGTAAAAGTTATACCCCGACGCAGGGTACACCTACTGCATGAGCAAAAAGAGAAAAGCATTCCAGGAAAAGAGCATAAAAAGGTTTTACGGTGGTGAAAACCTCAAGAGTAAGGTTTTGGCGAGTTAAAGCCCCGACCCCGAAGTGAGCGAGGATCTGAAGAGAGTTGAGCTAGCGGCTATAAACTTAGAACTATTTATCATGAACCCTTCGTTAGGATAGAAGTCAATAAAAGTAGCCGGATGAAATGAAGAGATTTTTCTCATCCTACTGCACCCTTAGGATTGAAATTGTTGGTTGTTGGGAAGGTTTTTTTTTACTCGTTATGGATTTTAGTGAAGTATGTTAGAATTGAGTTAGAAGTAACAACAAAAGGATGTAAAAGACAAGTAATTTGAGGTCTGGATTGAAAAGTAAGGTAAGGTAAAGTGTGCAGAACTGGAGAACAGAAAAATCTAGAGAGAATAGGCCTCGGTAAATCGAGAGTAACCCCCGGGTTACCGAGCTAGGGTTTTTTGGTTTTTGTGTGTCAGATTAAAAAGCGTACTTTCTGATGACACGTGATGGACACACGTTGCATCGGTCAGCCCACCTTTCAGCAAAACCGCCCCATTTTCCCTATTTTCCATTATTTCCTGCTTTTCCACACTCCACCATAACTCCACCTCAATCCCATCAATCAAACCCCTCAATTCCCTCACCCTCATTACTCCTCTACCCACTATCACACTAAATCCTTCCACCTTCTATAATTTTCTCCTATTTAAACACCCCTACACTACCATTATTTTTCGTCTTCATCAATCATCTTCTTCTTCTTTACCACCAATTTTTCTAATTCTTCTTCTTTCAAAAATTTCGGCCAACATCACCACCACTACCACCACCAAGATCATCCCTTTTTCCTTCCATTTCAACACCACAATTACCCTTTTTCCATCCTCTATTTTTTAGTGGTACTGTTGCAACAGCGTAGCTGCTGCAGACCATCATCTTTCATCATTAGTAGCACAGTTCCAGTAAAAACCGGAAAAATCTACCCCGGTAATCGGGACATAAGGCTGATTAATCGGGTATCTTTTTTTAGAATCAGCATCATCTTCAGTCTCTATTTCAGCAGAAATGGCCCCTAATTGCAGCAGAACCATTCGTCGTCCGAGCGGTCAACAGGTTGTATATGGAGATGCCAACCCCTTAATTGATGGGGTTGAGCAATATGATTCACTTGAGATTTATGAGTCATTCCGAAGTCACTGGAATGGACGGCCTGTTACACGGGAGCGTGGCATAGTGATTGACGTGATCAGTCAAGTGATAATAAAATACTCGATCACCATAAACCAATACTAGCAAGAGGACTAGGTCCATCGTAGTATAACTATAGAGAATCAAGGCCGATCCCACAGGGAACCAGTTGTGAATCATTTATATATAAACAATCATTTAATCATGTCAAGCACATAGAAGTGTTCTAAGACCAACAAAATACTAGGTAAGGTAAAAACTGACTCGACACAACACAAACAAAGACAACGTAATTAACCTCCCCAATTACTAAGTTATCGTTTGGATTTAGAGATTCGATATAATTAAGCTAGACACAATAACTACTAATGCGATTCATATTTCTTTTATATTGGCTACGGGAGTCATCCCCTAAACTTGACTTAGTTCCGGGTAGAACTCTAGATCACTGTGCTACATTACGTGACTTCACCTTTTGGGTCTCAATCTCATATAACATGCAAGCTTACAATACTAGGGATGCCGATATTTACCGTATTCCTCACCTAGGCAACATTCCTGTGGTTAGGCGTACTTCCTAAGTGATCGCATCAGTCTCTGTCCTATTAACACTAACTTCGTAGGTGTAATATCCCGAATTTTCGACTTCTTAATAAATCGGTAAAGGATTCGGTCACTTTGGGAGATATTTGATTAGTAATTAAATGGAAGGATTAATTAATAATTAAAAAGGAATTTTATAATTCTTTAATTTTCTTAATTGAAAGAAAAGAAAAGAATTCTCCAAAATCCCTACCTTGGCAATTAAAAGGATTTTTATTTCCCTTCTCCTTCCTTATTTCCCAAAACAAAAACAAAAAAAACACGTGAAACCCCCTTTCTTCCCCTAGCCGCCGTCCTCCTTGTGAAGAGAAGGAGAGAAATCTCTCCTTCGTGTTAAGGATTGTCGCCGTCGTCGTTGTCGTCGATATAGATTCGAGCTTCGTTGAGGAACGTTTCTAACTAAGCAAGGGCCTTCAAAAACGCAGCAATTCCGGTAAGGATACTTCTATGGTTTGTGTTTTCGTTCGGTTTGAAAGATGAACTTGGAGGTAATATGCCGGGTTGTGTATGGTTTTGGATGTTTGGTATTGTTGTTCAAGGATTTTGACAGTAATTTGGGGATGTTGGTGTGTTTTAAAGCGTTTAGATGGCTTTAATCATGTTTTGAAAGGGGAACTATAATGCTGTCAATTTTGTGAAGATGTGGTCATGTTAATGTGTTTTTGGCTTGGGTTAATGTTTATAGTTGAGGTGGTACTTTTAGATGAGGCTTTCCCTATACCTACTGTGTTGCTTTTGCGGATAAAGGGCTAAGAAACGTTTTGGAAATCGTATTGAAGCTTTTTAGGGTTCTAATTGAAACCAGCGGACAAAGCGTCGGATTCACCGGACGGGCGTCTGCGCTTTGATCTCATTTGCAGACGGCGGCGTCAGGTTTACGGACGGACGTGAGGGGTTGTTTACATTCAGGATCTAACTCTGTTAAAGTGGAAGGCGTCTAGACATTTCGGACGGGCGTCGATATTTTGGACGGGCGTCGATAGTTTGGACGGGCGTCCAGTAGAGTCCATGGACGGGCGTCCGCCTTCCAAGCGGGCGCCCGGTCTATGTTGTTTTCCTTCTTTGGTAACTGTGGTTCAATCTTATGAACATATTTTGGGAGTCATGTTTGGATGGGTCAGGGATATTGACATCACTGTGGGATTTGGATTTTAGGCATTGAAGTATGTAGACCCATAGTGGTCGGGCCGGATAGGGTAGCACCCAAAGCCGGGAACCCGGGAAGGTTTCCCTTACGACTTCAATGACCTTACGTATTTGGGGAGTTGCAGACAGTGGTGTGGTCGGGCCGGATAGGGTAGCACCCGAATCCGGGAACCCGGGAAGGTTTCCTTGCACCCTAGTACGTGATGGCCCATTTTAACGATGGTACTGTTGGCAGTCCTTTAGGATCCTCCTCTTTAGGGTACCCTTTTGAGGGATGTGCACATTCGGGACCTTTAGGCATAGATGGAGTGTGGTGTTCTGTATCTTCTATGTGTGGGTTGAATCATTTATAGTTTGGTTGTATTCTTTTTGGATTGGTGGTATTTGTCATGATGTTGGTCTTGACGTATGGTTTGAAAGTCTTAATTCAACTTGTTAGTTAACTTCCGTTTTTCATATACTAGATTTATCCTTACTCAACTTTATAGTTGACGTTTTTACTTTTGGTTGACCCTGCTATGATCCGTTTATGGGGAGCAGATTCTTAGCAGGTATTCCAGTTTGGGTGATAGCTTGTTGCGGGGAGGTTGCGGGGATTTGAGAGCCACGTAGCCACAGTCACACGCTTGCATGTTATTTGGATTTTTCCTTTTAAAACCTTGAAATTTTGGATCGTCCGCACATTTTCATATTTCTTTTAAGAGATTGTAATTACTTTAACCTCTTTAATAATGAATGGTGGATGTTTGTGTTCTTTCTGTTGTGGGATGTTGGATATTACTGCCACGACTGTGTGTCGTGAAGTGACATTACGGTGACCAATACCGGCGGCCGACGGGATTGGAAACCGGGGTGTTACAGTAGGCATCATGTTAATCTAAGATTTACGTATAACTAGGTGCTAGCATTTCCCAAATATAACACAGATCTAGATCTCGCTGAAAATCCTGGAATATCAATTCATGAGCCGATCTAGGAGTACTATATTGGTATTTCCTAATAATACGCTAATAAAAACAGACAAGCAACGTAGCCATAGCCATACCTACTAAGACAAGAAATTCTAGTTGGACAATCGCACCATAAAGACGTGGCTAGATTGATGCGGCAAAAACCTAAATCTTAGCGTTTCTCTATACGTAATGGATAAAATAGAGATTAATAAAGTAATTATATAGATCTACTAAAAACACGATTGTCGATCATACCAAAGTCATCTATAGATCACTAGATGGCGGCGTGGGCGTGTGGATCCTTATAGATGAGGAATCCCCACCGCCTCACGTCGTATCCTTAGATCAACATCGTTTGACGAAGAATGAACAACCTCAATCGATAAAAAGTAATTTGAGGGACTTAATTACAAAGAACAAAGAACAAATAAATACAAGCACTCACATAATTGCTGCTGAACTTGTATTAAAACTGCTCTGAGAAACTGAGAATTTGTGCTATGAGAAGTTGTATTAAAATTATTTCGTACATGTCATGTTTTGCTATGAAACAATGTATTTATAAGCTGTAGAAACCGACTTAGAATCGTATTTCCTAAACCCTAATGGAGTCTAAAACGCATCGAGATAACTCCGAGCCGATCCGCTCGATTTCGCCCAGCGAGCTCCCCATTTGCAGCCAGCGAGTCCCCCAGCCTCTAATTGACTCGCTGGCTTTTCTTGTTTGTTACTCCACTCCTCGTGCTGATTTGATGTTTATCTTCAATGCAATCCGATTCTGCTCCGATTTATCTTGAGATTTACTTCCCAATGTCGGTAGATACCTCCTGATTTACCGTAATCTATAAAATCAATGATTATCACACAGTAAATCATATTTTAATAATAAAAGTAGATAAATACCAAATTATATTCTACAAATCATATAACATTAAATAATCATTATAAGCATGTGATTTAATATAAAATATATATTATTAATCTCGATTTAAGGATAATGTTGATGACTTTTACGGGTATAATTTGACCGTCATCAACTACCCTCCACTTAGACTTTGATCGTCCCGAACAAAGCATCAATAAGTCATTCCCCAAGAGAACATTTTCCAATGGTCAAATCATACTTACACAAGAAACTCGTGTCAACTCATACCATTTATGCTCATAAGGTATCAATTATTCACTACTCGCTTTGAATCGAAGTGATGTGTGCATGTGCATTCAGTTTTATATAATCGTGGCAAGATTAGAGTTTATGCTAACTTCGCAATCTCAACCTACCAACATCAGTATTCTCAATTCTTAAGCCTCGCATGGGTAAAGACATGGTGCAATAAGCAAGAGCGTTATCCAAAAGGTTTTTGGACTCGGAGACCGAGAAATACTCAAAGCCTCTTAAAAAGTTGAATTTCTTCTCATTTTCATAATTTCAAGTATTAACTCTTCTCAAGAAAGAAACTTTCTTTAAAAGTAAAGTATGCATTGCAAGGATCCTCCTCTCATGGATTAGTCAATAGCATTGAATAATACCACAAGCTCGGGGCTACTTTGGTAATGTTACTACAAGCCCAGTGTTTAACGTATTGTTAAAACACAGATAATTCTCAAGCTTATTACTCCGCTTTGATGGCCAGAACATAGGAATACATCAGCAGATAAATATCGACACTAAGTTCACATAACCAATCATCTATGCAATGTACACATTATTCTTTAGTTATTATAATTCGTGCGGTAAAAGTCGAATCAATGATTGAGTAATCGAATAATAAACAACTACTTGCAACAGTCAGCATGAATATCCTTAAATTTTCATTCACATAAGTATAAAATGATCATGTACTCAAGCACTCGGTTCCTTTCTTACTAATTCACAGCTAGGAACTCACAATACTAAGGGTACGAGATTATTAATTTGGCATTTATTTAATTTTTTCAGTTTCCACTGTTTCATTAAAAAAAATTTCACATATATAATAGCTAAGTCTCCTACCCCCCACTAAAACATGGCATTGTCCCCAATGACAAAGAAAAAATGAGAATTTAAGAAAAAGACTTAGCTCTAGAAACGGCTCTCAAGTAAGATGCAGCATGAAGACGTAATCCAAGCACGTCATGGAACTTCGGGGCATATCAACAAACCATAGATCAAACAAGTAGTATATCACTGAAAAATAAATCTTCAACAAAGCTCGAAAGTTGTTACATCGTTAGCCCATAAAAAGTAATAATCGAATAAAATGGAGAGTGAAAGGAATACATTAAACCTTAAACATTTTCAAGTTCTTAATACGATTACAGTTCTTAAACATTAAAACTACTAATCCCGACTTGTTTTTAGTACAACATTATTATCTAGAAAATACAACAACAGACTCGATACTTCTAGACTCAATACTAACCTAGCTTCGATGCAACGGAAAACATACTAATAAAGAAATACAAAGATACAATCAATCTCCTCCACCAAATGATCGTCCAAAACCCGGAGGGATACGAGAAGGAGAGGGCTCTTGACCGTCCAAACCAGGTGGTGGTGTAGGCCGACCTTCACATCGGGTCCTAGAAATATCATCTCCATCCATATTTCTCACAATCCTCCCAACCATGTGATGAGTCTCAGCCGCTGTCCGGTCCATTCCATCGATACGAGCAAAAAGTTGCTCCAAGTCTCGCCCTCGTCCGGCGGCATTGCCTTCACCGTTATTCCTAGCTTGGCGGGGTCGATGTGGTGGCCTTGGATGTGGGTTGGCATTGGTGAGATCCAGAACGGATGCTCTCGACAAAGGAGTTTCCGGGTCAACATACACATCGGCCCCTAACACTTGGCAGCCAGCCGCTATTGCAAGAGGTGAAATCATAGAACCGTAGGGCAGAACGGTCCTTTTCTTCTTGGCTACCTCAGTCATGTTTCCCCGCATGACTGTGCCCAAGTCTACTGGTCGCTCTAACAATAACCAATACATCAAGGTAGCATGATAGTCATAAACAGTGGAGGAATAGCTGGTTGGAAGTATATCAGAACAATTAAACCGATGTAAAAACTTTTCTTCCCAAGTGGAGAATGTAGCCTCATGAAACTTTCGAGCATATCGACCTATATACCACTCGATATCAAAGTGATCACCGATTTCCGCCAACAGTGCGTCAGAATGGTCATACACATTAGTAAATTCCTCAGGCTTATCCACTAAATTACCCAAATTAAAATAATCATTGATAGTGGTAGGTGAGATAGCAAACGTGCTGCCTCTAACCGTGGCAGTTTGGGAATGGGGATGTACCTCTAAATAAGCATAAAATTCTTTTACCAGGGACCCGTTACAACGAGTAGGCGGCTCGGCAACATACTCCCAATTATGATAAGCGATAAGATCTCTAACGAGCTCCCCGCAATTCTCAAGATCTATGCCTCTTCCTTGATGCACCGTTGCATTGCTCCAATAGGTACGAAATGCCTCGTATACCGCGGGGCTAACAAATTGCGGCACCCCGTCAATTACCGCTATAGCATCACCATCAAGAACAAATTGTGCTCCAGCCTGATGAATCTGTGGTTGATTCCTTCTAGTACGGTTGTTCCGATTCATCCTGCTACGCTAGAAAAGCTCCCCAAACTTAGATTCTGACTGAAATCAGCTCGCTGGGGGCGAACTGCCCAGTCCTGGGTGGTTCGGCACGGCTTGCTAACCGACACCTTGATCGATTTGAAACTTGTATTTTCCAGAAATTTAAGAACCAAATTGAATGAGAAATGACCTCATTTCAATTTATAAAATTTCGAAAAAGATAGACAGTGAATAAATTTGGGTAAAAATGGTATAAATTGGCTAAGATAGCATCACAACATTTTTTCTACATAAAATGGGTGTTGGAGGAAAAAAGAAAAGAAAAATATACGGAGGTTTAAAATGTGATGGGTTTAGTAAAATGATAGAGAAAAACTATGATAAGAGTAGAAATGATAGATGGTTAGAAATTTGTGAAATGAGTGTGGTAGAAATGTAGGTAAAATAGGAGTTTAAATAATTAAAGGATAAGGGAAAAAGAGAAGGAAGTGAAAATGAGTTTGAATTTGAGAAAGATGGTGATTGGTGGATTTAGAGAGGAGAGGATTGATGAGTTGGAAAGTGATAAAGATAAGGTGGAAGATTGGGATATGTAGAATAAGTGTTGACCACTTTTTTTTTTATAATTTTTGACCCTAAAAAATTTGAATATGAAGATAGGAGGGTAAACCAAAATTTATTGATACTTTCACACTTTAATAAAAAATATTGTTCTAAAAATAATCTGGGCACTGCCCAGTGAAATAGACAGTTTCGCATGGGGCAGTCTGACCAAACTGTCTACGATTTTCTCCATCCTGCCTCCAGTCAGTTTCATTTTAAAACTCATGCTTCGCTCCCGTCTTCTTCTCGGCTTGATAGTATACTTTTTATTCATAATTTAGCATACTATCCTAGACACACCTACGAAACTCTACTTCACGTCGCAACGAATCGAGTAAAAAAAACTTTTGCACATCCTTAACCCAACGGTCATCGGAACATGGCAAAAATTAAAAAAAAACCTCAACCGTTTTAACGTTACTTTTATTTGACTCAAAGAAAAGAAAAAGAGAAAAAAAAAAAAAGGAAAAGGATTAAAAACCTAAAAAAACTACGAAAACCTAAGGGATAGAAATAGTTCTGATTTTTTTTTTTGTTTTTAAAGTCCTCAGCTCGACTTTCCAAAAATTTTAATTCTATTGAGCTACCGTCCTTTGCCTTCCAGATTTGCACCCGGTTAGCCTTCACTGAGGTTTGCTTACCTTCTCTGAGAATGCATGTTTTTCATAGGGTCGTGAGACCTAGGAGAATACAGTCATCCTTTCCATCCAAACAGGCACCAACCTCAGCCGCTGTCACAGAAACTAGTGAACTCTTAGAAGATTGAACTCTACGAGTTCTCTTTTTAACATGCCTCCATCTATCTTTTGAACTTAAGCTCTGTCGACCCTCAGTATCTCCTTTGGATGGGGCGAACCCACCAACGTACACAGTTTCTGCCTCGTCAGCCAGAAGCATTGAGGTATCTACCGGTACTGTATGCTGGGATTGAGCGTCTATTTCCTTTCTTAAGACAGACAGGAACTCTAACTCACTATTTCTCGTGACAGCGTCAACTTCGTCAACACTTCTTCGACTAGGAATCAAGGCAGTTTCCTCCGCACCATGAACCTTCATTACAGAAATACTAGGCGGAAGCGGATATCGAGGTCTAAGAATCTTATGAACTTCCGAGCCTTAAGCATCGGACGTGTAAGATCGAAGTTAGCCATGTCTACTTTAGCCTTGGAGGTTGCAATAAATGTTTTGCCCAGCAAAAGCGGGCAGTTAGGATCCTTCTCTATGTCCATCACAATTATGTAAACTAGGAAGCGCAGCTTCCCAATCCCTATAATCATGTTGGTCATGGCTCCAGTATTTACAGTACGAGAGCCATTCGCAAAGCGAATGGTCATCATCGTATTCATAAGAACATAAACACCGACTCTCCTACAAACGCTAAGAGGAACAATATTCAGGCTCGATCCAGAATCAATCAAACCAAAGACAACCTTCTTCTTATCTAAGACGACATCAACAATAAACGCTCCGGGATCTCCTACCTTTGGTAGTAAACGAGCGCGATCCTCTAAGTCTTTTGCCTTAGGTTGGCAGGGCACTAGGGGTTTAGTGTTGAAGTCGGACTGAAGTCGAATCGTAACTCGAGATATTCGTGGAGGTGGGGAAAAAGATGGTGGATACTCGGGTCAGATTCAGACTCAGAACTAGAGCTATAATCAGAATCATAAATAACAATAGGGTTACGAGCACTCGTACCTCAGAAAAATGTGCAATTTCTTGCTTCCCTTCGCTCCTGCCTCCGTCTTTTTTGTTCTTCCAATCACTTTTGCTTATCCGGCCTCAATGGTGTGGTTTTAGTGCGAAAGACATTAACCTCTTCCTTCCTTGCTTCAGAAAATTGATTAGTTGACATTCTCAGCTTGGCTTGAAGAGTATTCGATGGAACAATTGATTTCTCTGGCTCTCTGCAAACATAAGAAAAAAAAACATGCAAACGTCAGTAAATGAACAGTCTGCATGATTACTCCTGCTGCCGTTAGACCTAAAGACTACAAACAGTGGTAAAATAGACACAACGAAGACCTAGAATGCTAAAAAAAGGTAGTCATGCTGGCAGCGAGTATAGGGCTCCCAGGGATCCAGCCCAGATTTTCAGTTTCTGGTGATTTTCAGACAGACAGACAGCCAGAGGGACTAAAAAAACGTAAAAACAGAATCTAAAACAGAAAACTCGACATGAATAAAAAATTATTTATATATAGAATTGATTATTGGCTCCCCGGGAACGGCGCCTAAAACTTCACTGACGTGATCAGTCAAGTGATAATAAAATACTCGATCACCATAAACCAATACTAGCAAGAGGAATTGGTCCATCGTAGTATAGCTATAGCGAATCAAGGTCGATCCCACAGGGAACCAGTTGTGAATCATTTATATATAAACAATCAATTAATCATGTCAAGCACATAGAAGTGGTCTAAGACCAACAAAAGACAAGGTAAGGTAAAAATTGACTCGACACAACACAAACAAAGACAACGTATTTAACCTCCCCAATTATTAAGTTATCGTTTGGATTTAGAGATTCGATATAATTAAGCAAGACTCAATAACTACTAATCCGATTCGTATTTCTTTTGTATTGGCTATGGGAGTCATCCCCTAAACTTGACATAGTTCTGGGTAGGACACTAGATCACTGTGCTACATTACGTGACTTCACCTTTTGGGTCTCCATTTCATATAACTTGCACGCTTACAATACTAGGGATGCCGATATTAACCGTATTCTTCACCTAGGCAACATTCCTGTGGTTAGGCGTACTTCCTAAGTGATCGCATCAATCTCTGTCCCATTAACACTAACTTCGTAGGTATCATGTTAATCTATGATTTACGTATAACTATGTGCTAGCAATTCCCAAATATAACACAGATCTAGATCTCGCTGAAAGTCCCGGAAGATCAATTCATAAGCCGATCTAGGAGTACTATATTGGTATTTCCTAATAATACGCTAATTAAAACAGACGAGCAACGTAGCCGTAGCCATACCTACTAAGACAAGAAATTCTAGTTGGACAATCACACCATAAAGACGTGCCTAGATTAACGCTGCGAAAACCTAAATCTTAGCATTTCCCTATATGTAACGGATAAAATAGAGATTCATAAAGTAATTATATAGATCTACTAAAAACACGATTGTCGATCATACCAAAGTCATCTATAGATCACTAGATGGCGGCATGGGCATGTGGATCCTTATAGACGAGGAATCCCCACAGCCTCACGTCATATCCTTAGATCTACATCGTTTGACGAAGAACGAACAACCTCAAACGATAAACAATAATTGGGGGGACTTAATTACAAAGAACAAAGAACAAATAAATACAAGCACTCACATAATTGCAGCTGAACTTATATTAAAACTGCTCTGAGAAACTGAGAATTTGTGCTATGAGAAGTTGTATTAAAATTATTTCGTATATGTCATGTTTTTCTCTGAAACAATGTATTTATAAGTTGTAGAAACCGACTTAGAATCGTATTTCCTAAACCCTAATGGAGTCTAAAACGCGTCGAGATAACTTCGAGCCGATCCGCTCGATTTGGCCCAACGAGCTTCCCATTCGATGCCAGCGAGTCCCCCAGCCTCTGATTGGCTCGCTGGCTTTTCTTGTTTGTTACTCCACTCCTCGTGCTGATTTGATGTTTATCTTCAATGCGATCTGATTTTGCTCCAATTTATCTTGAGATTTAATTCCCAATGTCGGTAGATATCCTCCCGATTTACCGTAATCTATAAAATCAATGATTATCACACAGTAAATCATATTTTAATAATAAAAGTAGATAAATACCGAATTATATTCTATAAATCATATAACATTAAATAATCATTATAAACATGTGATTTAATATAAAATATATATTATTAAGCTCGATTTAAGAATAATGTTGATGACTTTTACGGGTATAATTTGACCGTCATCACTGACGGACGTTTTCTAGAGTGTTACAATCCTTACCGGCAGTGTACCGGGTCAAATCATAGTGCTAGTGTGGTGAGTCGAGTGTCGAATCCTCGTGGAAACATGGTAATTCTTTTAAGTGTGGTTAAACACCAAAGAGTCATTATTAACTCGATCTAAACCGCAATTTTATAACACAGATTACTACTATTCTACTTAATGTAAAGTAAATGCGTAATTTAAAAGTTATTCTAATATATATATATATATATATATAAATATATATAGATGTACATGGATTGTAATATATATATATATATATATATATATATATATATATATATATATATATATATATATATATATATATATATATATATATATATATATATATAGATACCAATATATAGTTTATAATAATAGACTAGACAGATAATTTTATAGAACTAGCCAAAATTTATATAATTGATTTATACGATCTTTTGATAAGCGGAATGTGCTCGATCTTCCTTTTATATTAGGTCCAATTGAGTAAATGAAACGGTGCACTCTCGAGGTTAACAATTCCTCCTCACACACAGCGTATGAAATTGTCATATGTCAAATTGTCATCGAGTTTAATCTCCACAATCGCCCCATGCTAATCTCGGTTAGTGAATCAAAATGGTGCAGTACAAATCTACCCCGGATAAAAGAGGTTATTCCGTTTGTCAGACGGCCGATGTTATTCAAAAGGCTCCGGTTGTCAAAGCCGATCGATTTAACTTTCCGGTGTTAGTTTCAATTAAACCGTTGATTTTAACATTATTAAGATCTTGAGCACAAATTTAATAAGATTCATCTTTCCCAAGACAAATCTGCCCCCGGGTAGGAAATAGGATTCCGTTGTCACGTTTTCGCACGGCCAATTTTACCCTCCGGTTTTTCTATCTTTTATCTCATATCCTAACTTCTCTGGTCAGTTCATCGTTAGGTTATATGTTGCGATTCATCTTGGTTAATTACGTCAATACGAATATTATCAATACGTTGCAAAATAGAAAAAGATTCAATTAACTCAATTTTAGTAAAATTTTACTTAGACAATATTCCTTTACCAAAAAGATCGAAATAAAACGATTACATAACTTTGGCTAGTTATTAGATTTAGCCTAAAAACATTATAACGACTAAAAAGATAAAAACAAACATAACAAACGTAAGTACTTTAGAAATTTTACCCGATTACAAATGCTGAATCAGAGGTCGTATTCTTCCGGATATTACAACGACTTCAACAACACCGAACTTTCGATAATTTCCCGAGCATTACAACAATACTACGATATTATTATTTTTGGCATAAGGCCTATTTACAACTACTAAATAAAAAGAAAATATGAAGTAGGAGATATATATATATGCTATATGTATATATATATTGGTACATTCGATCTTCTCTGCACTGATGCTCCTTATATAGCAATTTGGATGAAGGCCGGACCGGGCCGGGTCATAGCCGGACTGGGCCGGTGTAATCATTACATTCATCTCCCCTTAATTTCCAATTTTCGGATATAGTTTATATATTTTGGAATAAAACTTCTAAAATTCATATCTCGAGTTCTAGATCTCCAAACAACATGATTCAAGAGGCATCGGAAAGCTCTCGGAAAAATCTACAACTTTCATGAAGGACTTTTCTTCAGAAAATGTCGCTTTGATGAGCCATTCGTTTGTCGAAGATATTTCTCGATTACCACTAAATCGAATCGATTAGCCACTTGACCACTTCGATTGACCACTTGACCACTTAAGCAATTCGATTGACCACTTAAGCTCGTGACATTCTCTAAATCCTTTCAGTGATATGATTATACTTCAAAATGTCGATTCTCGGGGTCTTGGCTTATACATCCGCAATAAAATACCACAAATACCACGTAAATCGACCACGACATTCGATTTACTAAAATCGGTACAAAATGATAACTTTTCACTATTATTACTAAGTTTTACTACTAACTACTCTAAACTATAAAGATTAACATTTCATACTATTTATATCATAATTTCATATATTTTATATAGAATTCGTTGATAAAACATAATAATATAACGTATATTTAATCATATAAAAGTAGTATATCAACTACTCCCCACTTAGCTTTTGATCGTCCTAGAGAGCAAAAAAAGCGTAATAAGAGATAATATAATTGATCAGATTATAATTTTTAATGTAATTTATATTGTCAACATTATAAATATATTACTTATTCTAATTTAAAATTGTAAGAAGACAAAAAGTGTATATAACTTAAATAGCTTAATCATCAAATATTATTTAGATGAAATTGTACATGTAATACTTAATAAGTAAAAATAAAATATTAGAATTATTTTTAATCGCAACTATTATGAAATCCTGAAATCGTAAACTTGGTCAGGTAGTTGACAAACTGGCTTATAAAGTTTAGGCTCAAGATGTTGGTTAATCGGAAGAAAGAAATCAAAAAGAGAAAGAGGCAAGTCGTACGTACCTACATCTTCATATTCTTGATCAAAAAACAATCTCGATTAATAGCATCCTATTTTTATTCCAACTATTTTTCAGATTTTCTCTCTTCTCTTTTTTTTTTTGTTTTTTTGTTTTTTTTTAAGAACTAAAAGCGTGAGTGTGTGTAGAAAATCAAACTTACAAGCATTGCTTCATCAAGATTGATCGGAGTACTACTCTTTCGATCGAAAATTACATGTCCGGTTTCCTTAAACTTGTAATCATTCTTGAGATCTTATGATTCGACTTTTTCTTTTTCATTCTATGCCTTCATTCCCAGCAATAGGACATTTCGAGATAATACCCTAGCTGGACTACTATCATCAGGCAATCGGGGGCTTTTAAACCTCATAGTGATATAGGACATTTCGAGATAACACCCTACTGCACTCAAATCATTGGTAGCTACAACCGATATGTTCTTTTTATTTTTAAGTTGTCGATCAAAGATAAGGAAGATACCTGGTATTTGATTTGTGTAGATATGGTGCTTCGTTCTTAGTTCTTTTATAGAATATTAACATATCCGAACTCATTGCCAAAATCGACTATCTTGCAAGTGTCATGAGGTAAGATCGAATATACTAATATTTATCTAATTTTTTCAATCTCAGCATACACCAAAACTTAGCTTTTATGTCTTCATCTCTTTTCATAAGTACGTACAAACTTGCGGAATTTTCAAGGAAATGTAGACCAAAATTAGCTAAAGGTTGGTTACTTCTAGTTAATCATTATGGCAATTTTGAGTGAGGTCTTGATCACTCTAATCAAGGCTGAGGTAGGGACAAAAATTGGAAATTTATTTAGGTAGGCTATTTGGCTATAGTTTATATTTTTGTGGTGCCAAAAATCGTCATCCCTAGTCCAATTCCAAACTCATAATTCATATTGAAAAGAAAATTATTCTAAAAATTTTACTTATAAATATCAACATACCTATATAATTTCATGAAAACGATATTTAACATTAATTACTCAATTATATAAACTTAAAATCTCGTTAAAATCTAAATTAGACATAAAATATAATTATAATATATCTAATTTACTTTACTTAATTAAAAACTTATTCTTCCAAATTATATCATTTTTTATTCATATTTATATATTAACTACTTAATTTATCTAAAAAAATTAAAACTAATAAGTAATAAAAAATTTGATAATTTTAATAATTTATAACTATTTTTTGAAATTTTAATGAATTTTCTAACCTAACTCTACTCCCCACTTACTTATACAGTGGCATCGTCTCCGATGTTCAATGAGTATTAAAAATTAGGTTTGAAAATAAAATTAAAATTATCTATTATCGTTATTATTCTGATTTCATTCTTAGCGTATACTAATATATTATTAAATAACAAACAAACTTAAAAAACTTAAACATATATATTAAACAGGATAATAAAAACGATTACAATTAAAAAGACTTAACTAACTAAACTTAAAAACTACAAACTTAAACAAACTTAATCATAATTCTTAAAATTGAAAAACCATTTTAAATGGTTGACGAACATCCCGGTGTATCCACCGGCAATAATCCAACTCTACTATCTCTTGAAGGAAAAATTTCATTCGTCTCCAACTCACCAACTCCATTCATCTGAACGCACAGTCTTGAAATCATCCACGAAGAAGGCATAGGCTTCCCCCTACTGCCCCTCGTTATGGCAAACTCTAACACCGTCCTCTGAATTAAAATTCCCCAATCCACATACTCACCAAATGCCAAGGCGTACAACAAAAGCATTTCATTACCACTAAGGCTCCCGAAATCCCAAGTAGGATACACCCTAGAGTTAAGGCATTTGTGGACAAATCGTGATCCGAATCACAGAGTGGAAAAAGACACTGGAATGCCTCATGAGTTTTATTTAGATGATTATAGGCATTATTCAATCCCCACTTTATTTCAAAGTGTGGCGGCGTCTGACGAGAATTTCAAAAGTTGATTAATATGAGGCGAAGAGAAGGAAAACAACTCACCTCTATCGTGATAATTTGAGTAATTTCAATCATGGATGTCGACATCAAGGCAGAATAAAATTCTCGAACAATCGAGATATTTACTCGTCCTCTTGGCGCACTCACAAACTTTTTCCAACCGAATCCTCTGATCACAGTTTTACCCCATCGATCGAGTTTATCGAAATTCAAACTTTTCTCCAAGTGAGTTGGAGAATTAGCAAAATGAGGGTGTAAAAGTATATTATCGTTGGATGCTCGGGATTAGAGCTACGACTTCCGGTGTGTTCGGTTCATCTGAATTAACGAGAGGCGAAGAATGGTTTGACATTTTTAAAAACAGATGAAAACTTAAAACAGATGAAAGTAAAAAGATAGTAACAAGATAGAAAGTGAAAGTGATGGCAAAGTTTGCTCATGGCTTCATTCCTTTTAATAGATAGTAAATAAAACATACGTGGATGCATTAGACGAACTCGAGAATGAGTCACCCCTTTTCCCAGATCGGTCCGAGAGTAGGCCAGATCGGTCCGGCCTCAATATCCTTTCATCGAGTACAGAGGTAAAAGTCAATTTTGGTTTTACTTCCCTCACAAGTTTAACAATGCATATGAATACTTACTTTTAAGATATTTAAAATGATACTTATAAAACGATTAAAATGTTGAAAACGATTTACTAATGATGTAAAGTTCGTAAATATTTTTGGTATTATTAAATTTTTAAATTTTTTTTGATATTTGATTAAAAACTTATAAAAACTCTAATAAAACTTAATTAAACATGATTAAAATCTTAAAAATAATTTTATAACAATTTTTAAAAATTTAATAAAATCTTTATAAAACATAATAAAAAGCTTATAAAAATTTAATAAATTTATATTAATTCTTATAAAATATCTAAATTAAAACTAAAAAAAACTTTTATAAAACTCCTTAATTTTATAAAGATCCAATTTTTTAAAATTTTCAGAAGTTATGAGAAAATTTTATAAAATATTAATAAAACATAAGAAAAGACTCGAAACTTAAGGGGTTTCTGATTCTTCGATTTCTAAATTTTCCAGAGTTCTGATATAACGTTCAATCAACCTAACTCCTAAAAACGAAGCTTTTGAATTATCTCTTGGAATTCCGTCGGGATTTTCGGATAACCACCTAATCGTTCCCTTCCTAACAATATTCAAACACTCATCCAGGATTTGGTTGTGTTTTCCCACTGGCGTCAACATGTTCACTTTTTCCACGGATTCTCGCATCTCACTTGAAACTTTGCCCTTCTTTTTATTGCACTCCTTGATGTTCCATTACAAACTTCTTTCAATCTAATCTCTCTCAACAATTTCTTGTTTTGTTCAAAAACTAAAGTTTCTATAGCAAACGCGACATCTTTATCAAGGCCTAATTTCAAAAGTAAAACAAAAACTCCTAATCTATCTAAAAAAGACATCCAGTTCTTTTACGTCTATCCGGTAAAAGAAGAAAAGAGTTGAAACATAAATAAAAACACAGAAAAGTAGAGTAAAGATAGATAGCACCTGGTATTCGGCTGATTTCAGTTTCTCCGCTTTTCAGTTTTTCGGTTTTTCTGCTTTTTCAATTTGTCGGGGGATCAATCAGTAGCATTACTTCTTCTTTCAGTGTGATTCCTTCTCCCTCCACAAATAACTTTACTCTATGGCCATTGGCTATAAAAGTCGTATTTCCATCAGTTAGTTCAACAGCTCCAGATTTGTAAACCCGTGTTACTTTAAATGGACCTGTCCATCTTTATTTAAGCTTACCTGGAAACAACTTTAAACATGAATTGTACAAGAGCACTCGATCACCTACATGGAACTCATGTTTAAAGATTCTCTTATCATGGAAAGATTTCGTGCGTTCCTTGTAGATTCGAGCATTTTCATATGAATCGAGATAAAATTCTTCTAGTTCTGTTAATTGAAGCAATCTATGATCACCGACAGCCTTAGGATCGAAATTCAGAAATCTAATAGCCCAGAAGGCTCGGTGTTTAAACTCAACTCGGAGATGACAAGATTTACCAAAGACTAGCTTATAGGGAGAACAACCAATTGGTGTTTTAAAAGTTGTTCTGTACGCCCATAATGCATCATCTAATTTAACTGCCCAGTTTTTACGATTTGAATCCACTGTTTTCTCCACGATTCTTTTGATTTCTCTATTTGACACCTCTACCGTCCCTTGGGTTTGCGGATGATAGGCGTGCCCTAACTTATCGTTACACCATATTTTTCAACTATCTTAGTAAATGGTCTATTGCAAAAGTGTGACCCTCTATCACTAATGATAGCCCTCGGAATGCCATATCTGGTAAATATATTCTTTTTAAGGAATCGTATGACAACTTTGGTATCATTAGTGGGAAGAGCTTCAGCTTCTACCCATTTTGAAACATAATCTACCATTACGAGAATAAATCTTTTTCCAATAGATATAGGGAAAGGTCCCATGAAATCTATACCCCAAACATCAAATAACTCACATTCTAAAATAGGTTGCATAGGCATTTCATGTTTTTTAGATATATTTCCCCATTTGACAAGACTCACAAGATTTAACATACTTATAAGCATCTCTATATAGTGTAGGCCAATAAAAACCACATTGTAAAACTTTAAAAGCAGTTCTCCAACCTCCATGATGACCTCCTGCCTCACGATCATGACAAAATGATAAAACACTTAAAATTTCATTCCCATCCGAACATTTACGGAAAAGGTCTGGTTCCTCCCAGTAATAAAATTTTAAGTCATAAAAGAACTTCTTTTTCTGCTGCCAAGTCCATTGAGACGGAATATAATCACAGGTTAAGTAATTAATGATATCTCCAAACCAAGGTGACATTTCCTTAGAAGGATTTCTATTCTTTAATAACTGCATGGTTGAAGGAGTATCTATTCTAAATAGTTGTTAATCAGGAAATGAATCTTTAATTTCATTTCCTATTTCTTCATCATTTTCCATTCTACTTAGATGATCTGCTACTACATTCTCACTTCCTTTTTTATTTTTAATTTCAATATCGAATTCTTGAAGTAAGAGAATCCATCTAAGAAGAGCGAGGTTTAGCATCTTTCTTACTCATTAAATACTTGATCTTTGAATAGTGCAGTATAAATTATTACCTTAGAACCAACAATATACGATCGAAACTTATCTAAGGCAAAAATTACAGCCAACAGTTCTTTTTCTGTAGTTGCATAATTTAGTTGAGCAGTGTTCAATGTGTGAGATGAATAGTAAATAGCTTTGAGAATTTTGTTATATCTTTGACCTAAAAGCAGCTCCTACAAACTAAATCACTTGCATCACACATAATCTCAAACGGCAAACTCCAGTTTGGTGCTACTAAAAGCGGTGTAGTAGTTAATCTCAGTTTTAGGGTCTGAAAAGCTTCCATACATTTACTGTCAAAGTTAAAAGGTACTTCTTTTTCAAGCAAATGACTTAGAAGCTTTGCTATTTTTGAGAAATCGGCAATGAATCTTCTATAAAATCCTGCATGTCCCAGAAATCCTCTTAGAGTTCTTAAATTAACTGGTGGAGGTAATTTTTCAATTACTTCGACTTTAGCTTTATCAACTTCAATACTTTCTTCAGAGATTCTAAGACCTAAAACAATTCCTTCTGATACCATTAGATGACATTTTTCCCAGTTTAGTACTAGATTGGTATCTTCACAGCGTTGTAACACTCGTTCTAAGTGTAACAAACAAACATCAAATGAGTCTCCGTAAACACTAAAGTCATCCATAAAAATTTCTAAGAATTTCTCAACCATATCAAAGCAAATATAGCCATCATACACCTTTGAAGCGTAGTGGTGCATTACATAAACCAAACGGCATTCTTTTATAAGCAAAAGTTCCATAAGGACAAGTGAAAGTAGTTTTTCTCTATCTCCTCTTTGCAATGAATATCGTAAATATCACGAATAACCATCTAAGAAAGCAGTAATACTTATGTCCACTTAAACGTTCCAACATCCGAACTATGAATGGAAGTGGATGATGATCTTTCTTAGTATGATCATTTAGTTTTCTAAAATCAATGCACATTCGATAACTCTGTAAT
This sequence comes from Gentiana macrophylla, assembly GCA_026214975.1. Taxonomy (NCBI): domain Eukaryota; kingdom Viridiplantae; phylum Streptophyta; class Magnoliopsida; order Gentianales; family Gentianaceae; genus Gentiana; species Gentiana macrophylla. Next base: position 113,973,551 of record CM047807.1, read on the forward strand.
CTCTCTTGTCGGAATCCATTCATTTTTTTCATTCTCTTTCTTTGTGAAACCTCCTTTCTTTGGTACCACTTGAGTTGGACTTACCCATTCACTATCTCGATATGGGAAAAATTATCCCCATTTCTAATAGCTTAATGACCTCTTTCTTAACAATTAAGCGCAAATTTGGGTTGAGGCGGCGTTGCGGTTGAATACAAGGTTTAGCATCTTCCTTCGAAATTATCTTATGAACGCAAATCTAGGGGCTAATACCTCGAATATCAACAATTGTCCATCCAAAAGCTTTCTTATGCTTTTTCAACATTCTAAGTAATTGATCTTCTTGTTGCTCGATTAAAGATGATGAAATAATAACCGGTAATAGATTATTAATTTCAAGAAAAGCATACTTGATTTAAAGGTAACGGTTTCAATTCAGATTCTTAGGTGGATCTTCCAGGTGATGGTTTAAGAAGCTGGTCCTTCTAGTTTTAATTCCAAATACTTATGCCATGATGGTTTAAAAGTAAAACTTCATTTATCTAGAGAAAGGATTATCTCTTTCATTTGGTGTCTTTCTCATCTTCCTTATAGATAGATAGAGTTAAGCATTCTTCTAATCTGTCTTCAAAAGTTGGTAATGAATATCATAGAGCAGAATGAATATCTTCTATAAAAGAACATGATTACGGTGATCTGTATGGATGGTTCATAGCTTTGAAAATATTGAAAGCAACTTCATCTTCATTGACTCTCGTAATTAACTCTCCTTTACGGACATCTATTAAAGTTCTTCCTGTAGCTAGAAATGGTCGACCTAAGATAAGTGGCGCTGAATATCCTTCTTCCATTTCCATAACTACAAAGTCTCTTTGGAAAATAGAACTTGTCTACTTTAACCAATACGTCCTCAATAATTCCTTTAGGGTATTTAATCGATCTATTTTGCCATTTGCAGAGTCATTTCGATCTTTCGTAAGCTTTTCTATGCATAGCTTTCTATAATCCTCATAAGACATGAGATTTATACTAGCTCAAGATCACATAAGACCTTCTTAAACAGAAATCCTCCAATTTCACATGGAATGGTAAAACTTCCAGATCTTTTCGGTTTAGGTGGTAACTTATCTTTGCAAAAGCTATGAGAACATTCTTCATTTAGGCATATATTCTCATATTCCTCTAATTTTTTCTTGTTTGTGAGAATATCATTTGAAACTTTCCATAAGCAGCATACTAATTAGAGCCTTCGATATGGGGATATTAACATGAATATGACGAAAAGTATCAAGGAAACGAGCATACTGATCAGTTTTAATCTTTTAATTTGATCTTTAAGTGGGTAAGGTAAAGATTCTAAATCTATAACCTTTGATCCCAAAGTCATTTCTCTTTTCCTTTCTCCTTAAACTTTTGAGAATTACTTGATCGCCAAGTATCATGATCTTGAGTTTTTTCTTTTAAAACATTCCCTGAATCAATCTCTACTTCAGATTCCTTCAGTTCTTCTTGTTTTTCATCCTTGTTTTCATTATCTTCTATTCTAACATGTTCCTTGAATAAAGTCCTTAAATCTTTATCCATGGGATCTTTCAAAATCCTAGGGATTTTTACCCATTTTTCACCTTCATTCTCAGGTTCCAAACTTCTATTCCTTTTCAAGAAATTCTCTATAATTTCTTCTTCCTCATCAGTGAATTCAAGTTCATCTTTAGTTTCATCATTTTTTCCATCTAAATCATTTTCTACTTCATTATTTCGAATTTTTCTACTCCATTACTACCACGAGTTTTCTACTTCTCATAACTACAACATTTACCTCTCTTGGGTTTCTTTCAGTATTGCTTGGTAATCCTCCGGAGGTCTACTGTTATTACGTTCACCTTCCCTACTCAAATGATCTTCCATATTCCTTAATGAGGCTTCTATCGTTCTCATTTCGGTATCATGTCCACTCATAGATGTTTTCATTGAACTCAAATCCTTAGAAATTTGTACTATAGAAGTCATCATTGTTTCCCTATTCTTAGCTTGAGTAGATACTACACCCATCATATTTTCCATTAGTTTTCCCATTTTTCAACTCCTTCTGCAGGTTGAGTTGAACTTTGAGTTCTTGGTATACTTTGAGTGGTATGTTGAGGATAGGATCTAGGTAATGATTGTAAATTCGATTAGATGTATTTTCTTGATAAACTTCATTATTATTCATATTCTATATCTTTGAATGGATATGGCGGTTGTCCTTGCTTACTAGGGTTTTGGACCATCGAAAAGTAGGGTGATCTCTTCTAATAGCATTAAACGAGTTTGAATATGCATTGTTCAAATTCTATCTTTCTTTGAAGAAAACTCACATCCTCTCTTGAATATCTGTTGGTTCTTCGATCCCTAATGGCATATTATCCTCGATTTGAGTATTCGGTTGGTGTACTATTTTACGAACTTTGGTTTTGTTCGATTGTAGGCCATCAAATTTCCTACTCAAATTTTCTAAATGTGCTAGAACTTCCGTATTAGATGTACATTCTCTGGAAAAGCTACTTTTACGGTGCTAGAACCGGTTTCCCACATTCTCATTTATTTTGGAAATCTTTTCTATAGCATCGTAAACTATTTGAGCTTCACTCATCATTAAAGAACCACCACATGCATGATCTACATCTCGCACGTGAATCTTTTCTTAATTTACGACAAAAAAGCTGAATTTGCATATCTAAGGAATAACCATGGTAGGGACAGGCTCTTCACAATTTTTTAAATCTTTCCCAGGCATTCCCAAGCGTTTCTTCAGATCCCTGTCTAAAGTTAGCAACCTCGACTTTTAACTCCAAATTTCGGCCTGGAGTGAAATATTGTTTCAGAAATTTAGTTTGAATATCCTCCCAACTAGTAAGTTAATGATGTTGAAGAGATATAAACGAATCTCGGGCTCATCCTTTTAAAGAAAAAGGAAACATAGTCATCCTCGTTACTTCCTTATGAGCACCTTGACTTTTGGCTGTATTGCACAGTTCTTCAAAAAGATAGAGATGATGATGTGGATCTTCATCATCCTCTCCTAGGAATTGAGCTCTTGCGTCAATTAAACCAAAAAGATGAGATTTAATTTCGAAATTATTCGCTCATTCATTGGGTAAAAGTATGGGATTATTAGTCTGATTTCTTCTTATGGTTTGATCACAGATAGGTCTCGTGTTTGGTGGGTTATTACGATTATTCTGGTTCCGATCTTGATTATTTCTATTATTATGGTTTTGATTATTATTAGGGTTAAGAGGGTTTTGTCAATGCCCTGGAGCATGATCTAGCCTCTGTTCATTTGTTTCATCACTAGTTTCAGCCATTTCTGTATTTTTATTAGAAGATGATTCCGTTGGAGATTTTCCAAGGAGTCCTAAGCTGGTTTGACCATGTTTACTCTCTATTCATAATTGCCTTTCGTAAGCGTTTATGTTAGGCTTATAAGGAGTAAGTGAGGCTTTACCGCTTCTGGTCATCAACTAACGAAAATAGAAAAATGCTCGAGTTTTATAGAAGAAGAAAATTGGTACTAAAAGAAAGTAGATACTAACGAAAAATAAAATAGAAATGAGATAAGAAAAAGTGTTGATTTATCCTCGAGAATTTTGAGCTAATACAAGTAGTAACCATAGACACAAAGAAAGAAATTAGCGACGTGTTCCCCGGCAACGGCGCCAGAAAGCTGACGGACGTTTTCTAGAGTGTTACAATCCTTACCGGCAGTGTACCGGGTCAAATCATAGTGCTAGTGTGGTGAGTCAGAGTGTCGAATCCTCAGGGACACGTGGTAATTCTTTTAAGTGTGGTTAAACACCAAAGAGCTGTTATTAACTCGATCTAAACCGCAATTTTATAACACAGATTACTACTATTCTACTTAAAAGAAAGTAAATGCGTAATTTAAAAGTTATTCTAATATAATATATATAGATATATAAATATATGTAGATGTACATGGATTGTAAATATATATATATATATATATATATATATATATATATATATATATATATATATAAAAATATATAGATACCAATATATAGTTTATAATAATAGACTAGACAGATAATTTTATAGAACTAGCCAAAATTTATATAATTGATTAGGTCCAATTGAGTAAATGAAACGGTGCACTCCTGAGGTTAACAATTCCTCCTAACACGAGCGTATGAAATTGTCATATGTCAAATTGTCATCGAGTTTAATCTCCACAAGCGCCCCATGCTAATCTCGAGTTTAGTACGAGCAGTGCAGTATAAATCTACCCCGGATAAAAGAGGTTATTCCGTTTGTCAGACGGTGATGTTATTCAAAAGGCTCCGGTTGTCGGCGGATCGATTTAACTTTCGGTGTTAGTTTCAATTAAACCGTTGATTTTAACATTATTACGATCTTGAGCATAAATTTAATAAGATTCATCTTTCCCAAGACAAATCTGCCCCCGGGTAGGAAATAGGATTCCGTTGTCATGCTTTCGCACGGCCAATTTTACCCTCCGGTTTTTCTATCTTTTATCTCATATCCTAACTTCTCTGGTCAGTTCATCGTTAGGTTATATGTTGTGATTCATCTTGGTTAATTACGTCAATACGAATATTATCAATACGTTGCAAAATAGAAAAAAGATTCAATTAACTCAATTTTAGTAAAATTTTACTTAGACAGCATTCCTTTACCAAAAAGATCGAAATAAAACGATTACATAACTTTGGCTAGTTATTAGATTTAGCCTAAAAACAGTATAACAACTAAAAAGATAAAAACAAACATAACAAACGTAAATACTTTAGAAATTTTACCTGATTAGAAATGCTGAATCAGAGGTCGTATTCTTCCGGATATTACAACGACTTCAACAACACCGAACTTCCGATAATTTCCCGAGCATTACCACAATACTACGATATTATTATTTTTGGCATAAGGCCTATTTACAACTACTAAATAAAAAGAAAATAAGAAGGAGGAGATATATATATGCTATATGTATATATATATATTGGTACATTCGATCTTCTCTGCACTGATGCTCCTTATATAGCAATTTGGATGAAGGCCGGACCGGGCCGGGTCATAGCCGGACTGGGCCGGTGTAATCATTACATTCATCTCCCCTTAATTTCCAATTTTCGGATATAATTTATATATTTTGAAATAAAACTTCTAAAATTCATATCTCGAGTTCTGGATCTCCAAACAACATGATTCAAGAGTCATCGGAAAGCTCTCGGAAAAATCTACAACTTTCATGAATGACTCTTCTTCAGAAAATGTCGTTTTGATGAGACATTCGTTTGTCGAAGATATTTCTCGATTACCACTAAATCGAATCGATTAGCCACTTGACCACTTCGATTGACCACTTGACCACTTAAGCAATTCGATTGACCACTTAAGCTCGTGACATTCTCTAAATCCTTTCATAGATATGATTATACTTCAAAATATCGATTCTCGGGGTCTTGGCTTATACATCTGCAATAAAATACCACAAATACCCACGTAAATCTGACACGACATTCCGATTTACTAAAATCGGTACAAAATGATAACTTTTCACTATTATTACTAAGTTTTACTACTAACTACTCTAAACTATAAAGATTAACATTTCATACTATTTATATCATAATTTCATATATTTTATATAGAATTCGTTGATAAAACATAATAATGTAACGTATATTTAATCATATAAAAGTAGTATATCGATCACGTAGACTTGAAGGACTGTGTCTCGATCTTGCCAAGGGCCATGAAGGTTCAAGATATTTTGGATATGGCAGAGGCACCAATCCGGTTCAATGCTACAGGGGTGCTCGAATTTTTTGCGTATCTGGCGCATAACCCCGGAGCTACAGTTGCCATGGTCCGGGGAGTAAAAGTAGACTTTACGATTAAATGGATCAACGAGTACTATGGGGTTCGCAATCCACTAGTGGGCCCTGTTGGTCCCTTGGAAAGGCTAACACAAGTTTGAATTGGGGGTGAATAAACTTGTCACCAAAAACATTCCTAAACTGGATTTAAAACAAATTACGGTTCAGTTAAAACTTGTGTGGAGTTAAGCTGACTAAGCTGAGTTTAAGTCAAATTGACTTAAGCAAAAACTGAGTCAACCGGCAGTGGATATATTTAGACTTTTTCTTGATCTAATTTAACAAACAGCTTGCTGACTTGGTTTCAGAACGAGAACTAGATAATTAAAACTGTAAAGACGTAAGTAAATGCATAAAGTAAATAAACAAGAATTATAGAGGTTCCAGGTGGTGTAATCATGTACGTCCTCTCTTCCCCTGTGATGTGGAGGAAAATTCCACTAGAACTTCTTTGAGATGCCCCGGTTACAAAAAGTTCTAAACTGATAGTCCTTGACTAATCCCTAGCTTCACTATCTAAACACTTGTAGAACATGTAGAATTGCTGCTCTTCAATTGTTTGAAACAATGGTCCTTGGAGGGTTGAATTTCCTCTACACCAGCTCATCACAAGCACAGTCTTCCTGACTGCATTCAACTGTCCTTCACACCTTCTTGGTGTTTCGCAGGCTAAGCCTTTGATGAAATCAAAGTTGAGACTTGAATCAATAACTATGATTCAATTGTGATTTGACCTTTTCTTCTAGATAAGTAAATTATGCACGGCTCTGTATTTCTTCAAATGATAGATCTTGATTTTTCTTGAATGCGCTTGAACACTTGAAGAAACCTTCTTGATTTTCCAATTAAGCACTTAGCAGGAATTCTTTTGAAATTGGCTTTCCCCCTTAATTTGATCTTTCTTGACTAGATAGATTCCTTTTTAATTCCTCCTGCCTTACTTATTGTTGTTGTAGAAGTAGTCTATTTATAGGGGTTTATTCAACGTTCATCCTGCTTGAATCTTGTAACGGCTATATTTTCTTACCGTTCTGCTCTGTCAGTATTTTATCCAATAGAATTGCTTCCTTTATAATGTTCGATTCAGATTTATCTTTTTTGGATGATCGACATATAAAATCGAGTTTCTTATCGATTTTATACTAAGTTTATCATTTGTCAGTTTCTTGATCGACTTGGAGCGATCATCGAGATTTTACTCTTCTTTAAATATCAGTACTCCAGTTTTTCATCTGATTATAATTGACTCAATCAGAGTACACCATAAACAATTATCTTCTAAGAATTCATTGTCCTTATAATTCTTAGGTCTCCATACAAGATCCATAAAGTCAGTTCAGGTCACTACAATCTTGCCTGAAGTCTAACTTTACAGTCTCGACTTGTAATCTTCATAACTGAGTTTAAACCCTCAGTTCTTCAATCTTCAATAACTGAGTCTGTGACCCTCAGTTCTTCATTGTTCTATATAAGCCAACTGAGTCTGTGTCCCTCAATGAACTTATCTTCTTCAGTTTTCTGTTGGTGTGCTCTATTTTTCAGTTTCTAATAGAATCTCAGTTTAACTAAATCTCAGTTTCTTACTTTCTCAGTTCCCGACCTATACAAATATCAGACTCTATAAAATCCTATACATTAATATCTAGACATCTTTTTGCTTTGCACTATAACAGCTAGTTATGACACTTCATCAATGGGGTTAAGAATAATAACTGATTAAGCGATGAATCATCATCAAAACATAAATTTTATTTCCAACAGGCCCAAATGAATTGTTCGCCCCAGAGAAGGGAAAAACTATAGTGAGAGGGGGGGTGAATGACTATAGTGGAGTTTCAAATACTTTTCTTATGTTTAAAAGCTTTTGGGCAGCGGATAAGTCCCTTTTTCCAATGTTGTTTCAAAGCTGTTTAAATAATCACAGATATAAGGTATAATGTAGGCAATTAAATGACTGCAGTAAAGTAAATTGCAGAAAGTAAATTGACACAAGGCTTATAGTGATTCAGGGTGGTGTAATCCCTTAATCCACTCTTCTCCTGTGATGATTGGAGGAATTCACTATTGTTTTCACAGATACAATAGTAAGATTGTCCTTGACTTCCCAAGCTTCACAATCTACAAGACTATCACTCCTTGGCTGCAACAGCTTCAGTGATTCAGTCTCTTTCACTGCTCCTTGAGATCAAATCCTTCAGCAGCTATAACAAACACAAATCCTTCTCAGATGGCTTCGATTGATTTGCTTGATTTATTGTGAATGAGATTCACAAACTTGATTGATCAATCTCGGTCTTTGAATATGAAATTGTAGTTCTGATGTCTGAGTTGATCTCTAGATAAATCCTTGTAAGTTCAGAGAGAAGGCTTTTCAAATTGACAGAGTTTCTGCTTGATTTTCTTTTTCTTATCGTTGTTTTTATCTGTCTGTCAATCCCTTCTATTTATAGCCTTGAATATCCTTGATTTGGATTATCTTCCGTTGGCTATATTAATGAGGGGAATAATCCTTGATTTTATTCTTGATTCCCCCTTAATTATATTCTCCTTGATTTCAGTGATCGGATTCTTCTTCAAACGTATAGCAGAAAATCCGTCCTGGATTTATCCTCTATTGATTGTGCATTTAATGCATGATCCTCTGAATCTTCATCATATTTCAATTCTATTTTGATAAGGTTTACTTCGCCGTTCTCTGAACGGTCGAGTGATCCATCTGACTTTGCCGTTTAGATCTTCCTTCACTGTTTTGTCTTCACTCAGCCGAAAGTCAGTTTACTCTGCCGATTCACTGTTTCCTTCATTACTTCAGTTTAAGGAGAATCTTTGTACTTCACTGATCATTGATTTGGGTGAGATCAGTGTACACCATATTTGAACATTAAGTTTCATCACTTGAAACATAACTTAGACTTATCCAAGGTCATCACACACTTCCTTGGTTATAAGTCAGACCATTAAGTCTTCATTGTTTCTCTGCTGGTGCTTGGCTGGCTTCACTCTGCCGAATATCTGTTTTTACTTTGCCGTCCTACCAACTAGTACGATACTTGTCTGGCTTAACTTATACAATATGTCAGACTCTAAGTAGAGACTTCTACAGAGAATTCTAACTTATTTCAGGCTTGCTATAACAGCTAGTATGGCCATCATCAAAACATAATAAAATGTTCCTAACAATTTCCCCCTTTTGATGATGCCAAAACCCTCATAAGCCTGAACATAAGTAATCCAATTTTTTTCATAACAGTTAATAGAATAAAGTGTTAGGTGTAGTGCCCGAAAGACAATTTGTGTAATTGTTTTTAATAATGGATGATAGAATTAATTTATCTCACCTTATTACTTGCTTTGTGCTTGTAAGTAATACATTGCTGCAAACCCTAAGTATATCTGTATGTAACCACTTAACTCAGTGTATGGATTACACGTGAGGATTGAGTTAGTGGAGATATGCTTAAACTGTTAGTCCGTGGTGAACTAAATCAGAGTTTAGGGTCTCTTGATTAAAAAACCAATAATGCGCCCACAACACCTTAAGGTGTGATAGTCTTATTCGGACTGTCGGTAGAGGGTACCTACGTGGGGAATTTATATATGATGGCATTCATATAGGACTGGACCGATTTAATCTGAATTTCTCGATATAATTACGTAATCGAGGAATCTTATTAAATCATTAGATGATCATATATGCATCAACCTTAATCCTGTGGTGATCACAGGATGCTGTTTGTTTCGGGGTAGCGTTTGATGTGTTAGTTACGGTTCACTTGTTTATGTGTTCCAAGCCACTTCTCGTTGGCACTATCCCCTGATGAGTGAGTAGTTCTGATTTTCACAGACATGGAATCCATTCCTTCCTGCGGGAAGTAGAGAGACAGTCCCCTTATTTGTTAGCCCTAAGAAAGTGATCGATACCGGGAGTTCACATTTGACTAATTAGCTACTAGTCAGATATGTGTACTAATTGATCATCAGGGGGTTAATGGTAAATAAGGATAAGACATTCTGTGTCGGGTTTACGGAGACATCCACACAGAGTGGACAGTCTATGGAGGGTTAATCCGTATGTAGTGATTATATCAGTTGACGCTTATTTACTCTATAGGTTGAGTATAAGTATGTATCTGTAATTGGTAGAGTTCAGTTTCGGGTTTATGGTGGCGTAATCCCGGAATTAATAATTTAATATATATATTCTGTTTGATTAATAATATAATTAATTATTGGAGCTACTGGTTATAGGTCCATGGTCCCCAATGTGGCTTCTATAATTCGGGCTAATATTCTTGTTTGTTTGGGCCTCAGAAATAATTAATTGGATGGGCCAATTAATTTATATGCATGAATATTATTTAGTTGGGCTAAATAATATAATACACATAAAAGACATTATATGCGGGCTTCTAACACTAGATGTGGCGCCATTTATGGTCTTTTTAACACAAGAATTAATTTTCTTGTGTTATGAAAAAATAAAAGATATTCTTGTTATGTGATTGGTTGGATGACATGTTATTTGGTTTTCTATTGGTCAATGACATGTCACAATTGTTCATTAAGGAAAATATCTTTTCATTTTATTTAATTAATTATTTATTTAATTAATTAAAACATGGAGACCAATGATTTACTCTCCTATAAAATGGGAGTTATTCCAAGTAAACTACACTAAGAATTTTCGGCCATCATCATTAAAAAGAGAGAAAAAAACTAGTTTTCTTGTCTTGGGTTTTAGAAGAAGAAAAACTACAAGTTTTTCTTGGTGTTGCATATCAAGGAGGTTCTCATATCAAGAAGGGTGTCCACCAACCACCGTTTGGAGAACACATTGGAAGATCAAGGCTTCTCATCCTAAGATCAAAGCTTCTCTTCCTACTATTGGTATGTTTCTACTAACCCCCTTGTAGTAGTTGAATCCTTTATTTATGTGTTATAATATATGAATCGTGATCCATCCACTGCGCATAGATCTAATTTGTTTAGATCTGAGCTCCTACATCCTTCATGGGGTATCGGAGCCAGGTTCCACGATTTATGTAGTTATAATCAGAAATAAACGATTTAAAGGAGTAGAATTGCATGTAGATAAATTTTATTTTTATATATATATGCATAGATAATGATTGGTTGTTGTGGTTGAATTTATGGACTGTGGGTTGGCACTGTTTACCCGTTAGATCTATTGTAAACACATATAAACGAAGAAAATTCGTTCATATGAGTATAGGAAATTATGTAATTTATTTGTTGTTGCAATTTTAATTTCCTGGAAGTAGATCTGTTTAGTTGCTGTTTAGTTTTTTCGTTTTCCCGTTGCTCGATCCGTTGAAAAGACAATCTCTCTGGTCAGAATACAGATAATAAGTTGATGAACAAGCCTTCCAAATTTGGGGTCGATCGGAGTCCGTCTCAATATCCGTTCGTTGCTGCAAAGAGGCTACTGTAACAGAAAAATGCAGAATTCACAGAAACCCTAGCTGTGACTTCCTCGAATTTCTGGAAGAGTTTGGACCGTTGAAACGCAAATCCGGCCAGTCAAATTAATAAACGTGGAGTTATTGACATGCCATAATATTTTCAGGTCGATTGGGTTTCCTCTCGATTTCCGATCGGCGCCGGAAAGTCACTGATGCGCTGCTGTCAGAGACAGATGCAGCAGCAAGTTAGAAGGCTTATTGGAGAAAATTGACAAGTCAAAAATCCGATCCAACCGTCCATATTAAAGCCCGAAGAGTGAAGAACAGATCTGGAAAGTTTCATCACGATCCGAGTTTGTTTGGTTTCCCGACCATCGAAGAATTTGAACAGCTGCAGATTATGTTAGAAAGTAGTAAACCCTAGTTAGGGTTTGATTATTTATTTTCTAATAGGTTACATACGGGGGTGCCAACGATCCATCTCGGTGTTTATTTTCCGCACTAGAATACATGTTTAGATTGTATGTGTAGAACCGGAAAATTGCCATGACATGCATCATATCATGAATTCCACTCCATATGCATACATGTAGAAATTAATTCGAGGAATTAGTTAGGCATGTATACAACACGCAATTAGTTTTAATTAATTGTATGATATTAATTAGAAACTAATTAGGGTAAAAACCGAGGAACACGGGTTTTGTCAATCGTCGAGGTTGGGTGATGGATTCTCGGTGAATCCCACTCTGCGATAGCACAGGGAGTAAAATCCCGAAACCTCGTGGTTAAAGGTGTTGGATTCTCGGTGAATTCCACTTTACCTAGACGAGATTTCGTTTTTGTCCGTAGAATCTAGGTGAAAGTTTGATGTTAAGGGATTGGACAATTATGGGCGAATATGGTTCGAAAATGGTCAAACCATGGTTGGGTGGTCAACTGAGCCACGACTCGATCGACTTAACCCTCCATGTGTGGCGTTTGCACGGGTGTCCGGCAAGGCTGAGCCATCCGATGAGCCACTACGGCTCAACGGAGCTCCCCTAGGCTTGACCCGTCCGACGGCCACATATGTTCCAACAAATAGGTCGGGTGGGCTAGCCCACATAACCGACACCATTCGGGCCCATGATTTATTGTTCCTTAAAGATAAATCAAGTCCAAAAACGGAATCAGTAAACCCACCACTTTTTCAAAAATATTGAGTGGGAGCGGGAGAGGCGACAGCCGACCCCACATCCTCTACTATTGACTCAAGCTCCGTGAGAGAATGGTGACGCCTCGTGCCGGCTTTGATTTCGGCCCCCTATGGAAGGCCTTCACCGCTATCAAAATTCAAGGCTTGGTCTCCGAAAGGATAGGATTTTGGGTACTCACCGAGTCACTAACCGACCCTAAGGCGGCACACTCGGGGTCTACCTAAAGATCTGAAATAGTAGGTCACACTCATAAAGGGTATTTTGGTAATACCTTGGCTGAAAAAGGAAAGGTGATTGACAATCACAAATGAGATGTTCGATTCTCAATTTGATCTTCAATATTAATCGAAACCTCTTTGACCTACCCTAAGGCGGCACTGAGGTAAGAGATTAAGTCTTTGGAACGGTAGGATAGACTACATGTACTTAGTTTATAGTTCTTAAAATTAATTAGTAGTGTATAATTGGGATTTATTTTCTGTCATTTTTATTTACAACTATTTATATATCTCTCTAGGGTACTAGACTGCTAGTGTATGTTTTATATTGACTAGTAACGACTTCGTTAAAAGTGGTAAGTAACTAGAACGTTGTGCTTATTAATCTTACATGCAATTAATTTTTCGGAAGAGATATTTCTCTTGAGCCTTCAAGACTTAAGTGACGTAAATAAGGATGTCATTGTTGTCAATCGTGTTGAACGAGAGACGACTGTAGTTAGTTTGAAAGATGATTGGGACGATAAAATTCTTCTAGTGAATTTTAATTGTGTAGTGTCTACACGAGAAATTTTCTAATAGAAAAATTGGAGAATCAAAAATTAAAGTGTCGCTAGTTAGACGGTATTTGGAACCGATAAACTAGTGGGAGCTTTTATCTTATGTTCATCTGATTTATTAGAAAACTAGTCCCACTGGGTGACGCTTTCATTAGACATCCCACAGTTCACGAGTAGTGTCTACTCAAACTAACTGCTAGTTCAAGACTATTTTCTTTTAAGGAAAGTCAAGAATGGGAAAGAATGTCTGCAAGTGTTAACCATCTAAACTAAGTTTGAGGCTAAACCGAAACATTAATTAAAGAAAGAATAGGATAAGGAAAGTGATTTCGGATCACTTAACCAATGAATCCTTAGCGACTTTCTTAACCGAGTAACTTGACTCGGTAGATTAGTTCTTTGGAAGAACAAGGAAGCTGTGCATTAAAAATTAATAGAGTAGACAACGGGCAGTTGTTTCAGCTGGAATAGTAGGAGTGATACAAGGAAATGAATTTCGGATTCTATCCTTGAATATCACAGAAAAAGTTATTTTTCATTTACTGATTCGTTGAAACAAGTGGATTCACTTTCATCTCGATGCTCTGATTGCCTTAAACAAAGTGAAGATGACATTTGTAGTACGAATCGAGACTCGGACTTTTGTTTGATAAAAGACAGAACCACTAAGAAAATTTGAATAGGTATGTGTAACACATCTAAAACTATTAAAGGTAAAAGGTTTCCGTATTAAGATAAACGACCCTTCAATATCTATTAATTAGTGCATATATCCTAGAGATAAGACTGACGATGGCTAAGGGTGATTCCTATCTCCCGTCTCTCGACACTTGTCTTAAAGGAACAATGACTAAGTTTCCTTTCAATCGGGAGAGGGTAATAGATTTGAAGAGGTAATATAGTTTGTTCATAGTGACCTTCGGGGTCTAGTGAGAGATACAAGCAAGTGGGAGATTTTGAATAGTGACATTTTGTCTGACAACTACTCAAAACGCTGGTCAGTTTATCGAAAGAATACGAGGAGGAGTCTCTGATTTTAGCAGAGAATAGAGTATTCCATGCTCAGAAATAGGCTATCGCATAGTCTTTGGACTGATGCTCGGCCTGCCTTCAAGTGGAGTGATTTTCACTGAGGAAGAAACCGTAGCCTCCCCTTGCATTGTTATTTATGTGCTACAATACACTGCTTAACTCGATTAAGATATTGTTGCAAAATAACGGTTAACATTATTATGTAAACCGAGAAGTCTACCTAGAAGATGCTTGTGAATTTATGGAAAGGAATGAATTCGGTTTACTCCACTTCCGTAAATATAAGCATTTAGCACTTAATGCTTGAAGGTAGGACTGGAGATTTTGCGCATACATTCAGATTATGACTGTTCGTGAAATATCTTAATGCGACGAGTGAAGGTTGGTTATAAGGTTCTTGAGATTAGAAAGTGACGGTTGAACTGTCACAAACCTTCTCATAGAATCTATAAGTAACAGCCTTAAGCCTTGGAGTACGGTTACCCAAAGGTAGTTACTATCGGATTTAATCAGACCATGTCCAACATCGGTTGTTGGTGACTACACTGATAAATACTACTAGATCAGAATGTCAATCCACCTAAAACGCAGTGGGATTATGGTTTAACCGTTGACCCATTGTGGTTTTGTGGACTTTACAATCTGCTGGGGTGATTGACAACCTATGGCTCTTGGTGGGCTGTATAGAATTTTGATCACATAGGTTGGTTTGAAAGCCTTAACCCTATGAATGGAGTTTTGGTACTCCAGTTCTGTTCAGCCTCTTGTAGAACCACCTGAGTGTCTCAGGCCCAGTGGGAGCAATTGGATCTACGCCGAAAAGAGTCGAAAGAATAGGAAAGTTTAACTTTCAGCACAAAGCTGAGTGGTCTAGGGTGATTCCCTAAAACGTAGAGAGTTATCCAGACCTTGAACTCTCTCACCACTCAGTCTTGCTAGATTTCATTAGAAAGCAGAAAATATGGGTGATTCCCTGAGACTTTCTTGCCGTAAAACGGAGTCTAGATTCATTCGGAACAGAAGGGTCTTGGTTAGAACAAATGGCAGGTTGACTGCCGGGACTTATGTCTTTTGTGGATGTAAGAGAACCTCTCGGTCATTAAAAGTCGCATGTTTTAAAATATGTGGACTTGACCAGAATATTGATAAGTCTTTTGTAGACTGGGTATCAGTATTGGTAAAATAGTAGTATTAGTGTTCGCGAAAAGTAACACTGAAACTGTTGGAAATAGAATGAGTGTGTTATCTAAAGTCAGAAACTGACACGCCAAGATTCTCTGGATGAGAGAATTGGACAATATTCTAAGAATTTGATTCGGTCAAATTCACAAGAGTGAGTCATTGACTATCCCATCTGTCTTATTGGTTAAGATGATCTTGCATATACGTTTGCAACATTCATCGAGAGTAGTCCTACCCTACCTCTCAGGAATGATTCTCCAAATCTTCGGATAAAGATAAAATGGGATAGAGTCTCTCTGGGATAAGGGCAAGGCAGCTTAACACGAGTCAATTGCAATCGAATCTTGGATTTGAGCAATAAGTAGCGGTTTAGTACGTCCTCAAGTATCTTTAGAGAACGAGGAATCATATGCTTGTATATTCAGGTGCAAACTTGAATATGGTTGACTACACTGATTCTAACTTTTAGTCAGATTAATGATGATCATTAAGTTGGTCTCGGGCTCGGTGTTTACTCATAATGCTTAGAATTTCCTTTTTTTGTCTGGGAGTAATTCCAGGTCTGATAAGCCGATATCACTTCATCGTGAAAACAATGAAGAGATAGCTTAGAAGGATCTTCTTAGTCATAAGAAGTCAAAAGCATATTGAGAGAGAGTACCACCTGATTGGAAAGACCGGCAACGTTTCAATCCTAAAGATCGTCTCGAGTCGACAACCTAACTAATCAGTGTACCAAGTCGAGTGCTTGGAGGGTACGGCATTGATGGGTATGTCTCATCTGCTTTTAGAGCAAGTGGGAGAGTGTTGTGAATAAGATAAGAAAGGGTGTGCTCTAAAAACAATCGTTGCTTGTCATTTCGTGGAAGTGGGAGATTGTTAGGTGTAGTGCCCGAAAGACAATTTGTGTAATTGTTTTTAATAATGGATGATAGAATTTATCTCACCTTATTACTTGCTTTGTGCTTGTAAGTAATACACTGCTGCAAACCCTAAGTATATCTGTATGTAACCACTTAACTCAGTGTATGGATTACATGTGAGGATTGAGTTAGTGGAGATATGCTTAAACTGTTAGTCCGTGGTGAACTTAATCAGAGTTTAGGGGCTCTTGATTAAAACACCAATAATGCGCCCAGAACACCTTAAGGTGTGATGGTCTTATCCGGACTGTCGGTAGATGGTACCTACGTGGGGCATTTATATATGATGGCATTCATATACGACTGGACCGATTTAATCTGAATTTCTCGATATAATTCCGTAATCGAGGAATCTTATAAATCATTAGATGATCATATATGGATCAACCTTAATCCTGAGGTGATCACAGGATGCTGCTTGTCTCGGGGTAGCGTTGATGTGTTAGTTACGGTTCACTTGTTTATGTGTTCCAAGCCACTTCTCGGTGGCACTATCCCCTGATGAGTGAGTAGTTCTGATTTTCACAGACATGGAATCCATTCCTTCCTGCGGGAAGTAGAGAGGCAGTCCCCTTATTTGTTAGCCATAAGAAAGTGATCGATCCCGGGAGTTCACATTTGACAAATTAGCTACTAGTCAGATATGTGTACTAATTGATCATCATGGGGTTAATGGTAAATAAGGATAAGACATTCTGTGTCGGGTTTACGGAGACATCCCATACAGAGTGGACAGTCTATGGAGGGTTAATCCGTATGTAGTGATTATATCAGTGGATGCTTATTTACTCTATAGGTTGAGTATAAGTACATATCTGTAATTGGTAGAGTTCAGTTTCGGGTTTATGGTGGCGTAATCCCAGAATTAATAATTTAATATATATATTCTGTTCGATTAATAATATATTTAATTATTGGAGCTACTGGTTATAGGTCCATGGTCCCCAATGTGGCTTCTATAATTCAGGCTAATATTCTTGTTTGTTTGGGCCTCAAAAATAATTAATTGGCTGGGCCAATTAATTAATATGCATGAATATTATTTAGTTGGGCTAAATAATATAATACACATAAAATACATTTTATGTGGGCTTCTAACCTAGATGTGGCGCCATTTATGGACTTTTTAGCACAAGAATTAATTTTATTGTGTTATGGAAAAATAAAAGATATTCTTGTTATGTGATTGGTTGGATGACATGTTATTTGATTTCCTATTGGTCAATGACATGTCACAATTATTCATTAAGGAAAATATCTTTTTATTTTATTTAATTATTTATTTATTTAATTAATTAAAACTTGGAGACCAAGGATTTACTCTCCTATAAAAGGGGAGTTATTCCAAGTAATCTACACTAAGAATTTTCGGCCATCATCATTTAAAAGAGAGAAAAAAACTAGTTTTCTTGTCTTGCGTTTTAGAAGAAGAAAAACTACAAGTTTTTCTTGGTGTTGCATATCAAGGAGGTTCTCATATCAAGAAGGGTGTCCACCAACCACCGTTTGGAGAACACATTGGAAGATCAAGGCTTCTCATCCTAAGATCAAAGCTTCTCTTCCAACTATTGGTATGTTTCTACTAACCCCCTTGTAGTAGTTGAATCCTTTATTTATGTGTTATAATATATGAATCGTGATCGATGCGCTGCACATAGATCTAATTTGTTTAGATCTGAGCTCCTACATCCTTCATAGAGCTCAACAATTTTATTCATCCATTTATGGGTAATAGGTTCAAAAATTTATTCACGTGTTACAAACTACATTTTGCTTAATTCAGCCTTGTACCTTTTGAACTTTGTAGTCTGAACCTCTTCAATGTCTTTCCAATCAATTTCTGGAAACTTCCACTTCCAGTATGCCATAGCGGTGTATTCAGATACTCCCTTGAATACTTTCTTGGCAAAGAGTCTGTTGAAATCTGGCATGGTCTCATTTGCCATAGGTTCTCCAAAGTGCTTCTCAAGTCTCTCCCTAGCTTCAGCAATATGTGAGTCAGCAAACTTGAGACTTTTGTAGAGACTCCACTGCTCCTATTTTTCCATTCTTCCCATAGGATTGAAGAATTTTACCATATAGTTGAAGTCTTCTTGTTGTTCAATTGGCAAGTCTTCTGGTCCATTTGCAGAAAGTGGTATGGCTGAACATGGTTTGCTGTTTGTTTGTTTTAGAAGTGCAAACTCTCTCTTGACATCATTGTAGAGTTTGGCCATATCAGTTCTCATCCTTTCATCCTGATAGCTTAGCAAATCAGCCCATGCTTCATCTTGTGAGAAATGAGGCTAAAGTCCTTCCTGTACTCTGAAAAACTCTCTTACATGGTCCAGTACATCTGCTTCATATTCTGCTTTGCTTCTGTGAGCAGTGAACGTTCTATGCTCCTCAGTGTATCTGGAGCTGCTACTGCCTATGCTGGTGTTTCCTCTGGTGCTAAGTCTGTGTTGACTTGCTGATCCTCTTGGTTGACTAGATCCTTGCCTTTGCTGTTTGCCGGATCTGTCTCTGTCATCATCTCTTCTTTGCATAGGAAGAGGAAATCCAGTGCAGGGTTCATTTAGGGCTTTTTCTCTTTCTTCTCTAGCCCTCCTTTGCTGTTCTTCTGCTTCATTCCTGCTTCTTATTTCTCTGTCCCTTGCTCTCATTTGTTCTTCAGTGAAGTTTGGGGGTCTAATAGTTGATCCTTCAGGCTTATCCTGATTTTCCCTCTTTTGGCAAAGATCATCCTCTCTTGGAGTAAGATGCTATTTGTGGCCTCTGTCGTTCCAATCAGAGAGTCTAGTTTTGATTCAATGGATGTGAATCTATTGTCATGACTGGTCAGTTTCTCAGTGACACTGCAGAATCTTGTGCCAAATGCCACTGCCATAGAGTCATTTCCTGAGAAATGTGTTGCCTGAGACCTGTAAGATTGTTTGTGATGTTGAGTTGCCTCATCAGATCTCCTTGGCGTTGCACCACAATGTTCTGTGCCTCAATGTATTCAGCAATGGCCTCAAATTTACGCTCAATGGAGTAGCTTTTTTCATTGAATGCCGAAGTCATGGATCTGAGGTGCATGGCTTGCTGCTCTAATTCTTACGCGCCAGAGATGAGATCTGCTTTTTCAAAGGTTTCATTTGAGATGCCAGTGGCCAGCTGAGAGAGTTTGTGCCGGATGTCGGTGGTTCGGAGTGCATTTCTTTGTCCTCTGTCTTGATGCTGATTCACATCTACATTGACATCCAAATCTACAAGAATTTGGGTAGATGTGTATGCTAGTGTAGCTTGATCTGCTATTCCCCCTTGCTCTGTGCTGGGGATTTCCTTGACTGGAGTGCTGTCAGCCGGAGTTGCAGCAGATAGTGGTTGTCTTAGCTGGTGTTGTTGACTTGTTGGATGCATGTGGCTGTAGAAAAGTTCTTAGAAGAATGTTATCATCAATTGCATCCGGTGTAGGAGTAACCTCTTCTCCTTGTTTGTCATGATCATCAGCATGATGATCATCATTATCATTATCATCCTGATCATCTCCATCATCTTGATCAGTATTATTATCACCATCTCCACCATCTTCCGAGTCATCTTTGTATGCCGCCGAGAGATCCGGGGCGGTTTGCCTTTCTTTGCATCAACCATGTCCCAGAGAGGAGATTCATCAAGTACACCAACCAGAGTGGTGATTCCCAGAAAGTTAAAGAGCCATGCCTCCTCATCAAGCATGTGTTCCGAATCTAGAAGCTGATTTCTGGAATCACCTTCTTTCCATTCAAGATATTCTGCAATTCGATCATCAATATCGTTTGCAGACATTTGTGCAGGTTCTTCTGGAGATTCCTCATCATCTCCAGTGCCTCATGTAACTTCCTCATTTGGAGGTTGTTCATCCTCACTTTCATTTTCTTCTTCTTGTTGTTCTGCCTCAACATCAGAATCCTCTTCTTCATCTTCTTCATCGATTAATATTCCAAAGGCCGTCTTTTCCAGATTGCATTGAACCTTTTGCTTCTTTCTTTGACCGGAGGGATGAGTTGTGGTTTTCTTTCTCTTCCCTCCTCCCGCTTGCTTTTGCTGTTTAACATAGGTAAACATGACCTTGGACTCATGCAATTTGTGAAGTTGTACAACAGGGACTTTGAGACATTGCATCAGATAGTGTAACTGAATCCCATATGACTTTTTCACCCAGAATTGTCCTTTTTTCATCTTTCCTTCTGTTGTTCCCTTTTTGGCTGCTTTTACTTCACCTTGGATTTGTTCTTTGAGTCTTAAAAAGAAGTATTTTGCCCAATTGAACTCCAGATTGTTGTAGATGATACCCATTAACCGCATTCTGATTTCGGTCATGGCATTATTTGCTCCCAACTTTCCCTTAATGGTTTTTCCGATTAGGGCACTGAATTCACTGAATGGTTTCTTTAGAGCGGATCTAAGACAATTGACCTTCTTAGACCCTAGGTTAGCCGTTTTGGCGATGGTTATTGATGACGGTCAAGTTATAAAAATAACTCGATACCTAAATAACCAACTAGCAAGAGAACTAGGTTCAATCGTAGTATAGCTAGACAGAGTCGAGGTCGATCCCACAGAGACTCGGCTTAAATAAGTACAACGTTATTAAACTAAAAATAGATTAAAGGCGGTCTCCGACCAACAATAATGTTAAAAATAAAGGTTGACACGATAGAAAACACAAAGACTAACAATACGACAGTAGACACTAAAACACTTATTTTTATGGTTTTATAAGACTCTAACAAACGGTATTGATTACGCTAGTAGTAATTACTCCCCCATATATGTATATCTAATCCGAGACAGAAAAGACATTAAGGTTGATTATATTTTGGCTACGGGAGCCATCCCCTAAACTGGATCGAATTCGTGAATGGATAAAAGATCCCTATGCTTAATTACGAATCCTTCCTTGGACAGGATAGAACATCATATAACAAGCATGCTATACCAAACTAGGGATGCCGATCTAAAATCGTCACCTCGTCTAGGCAACCACCGTGGACGGGTTGGCACACCTCCTAAACGATCGGCTAACTAATGTCCTAGTAACATGATAATTTTCACAATATATCATATTAATTTACGAGAACGACGTAACAAATTGGCCAGATCTATTACATGTTTATATGAAAAAACAGAAAGCACGACGTAGCCGAAGTCGTTCACAGAAAATTACTAGAATCTTGATGGCTAGATCTAACCATATAGACCGTGGTAGATCTAAACCGGTGACTATAGAATTTTCTCGTAAAACTACTTCGTACGGCTTAGATTTACATGAATATGGGTTCGTTAATTAACTACAATACGAAATCAATACACCAACGACTACTCCATAACGAAATAAAATAGATATACGAATAAAAACGACATATTTGGATAGACATTACCCTCGTAGACGGAGGGTCCTCCGATCCTTCAATGCAATCTCTAATCGATGAATCCATCGCCTCCGTGATGAAGAAACATAATATAAAATAAAAAGAACTATATTGATAAACTAAAAGTATTGCAATATTGTGTTTCTAGAGTGTTTCTATGGTGTGTAGTATGCCTCTATTTATAGGTGTTCAAGCTAACTAAGAGATATACTTCAAAATATCAAAATCAATAAGAGATAACTCCCGGCCTATCTCAAAATAATAAGATGACATGCGCCCCCCCTAATTGCATCCTCCAAGTTGGCGCCATCTTTTGATTGGTTTGCCGGCTTTTGTCATGCTTATCCGATCTTTATCTTCAATGCATCTTGATTTTCTTGGATTTATCTTGAGATTTAATTCTTCTATTTGTATTTATCCTCCATAATTATCCAAATCTGCAAAATAGATATTTATCCCAAAATAAATCATATTTAAATAAAAATGGATAAATACCAAAATATGTAATATAAACGGATAAATACCAAGTTATATCTTATAAATGGATAAATACCAAATTATATCTTATAAATGGATAAATACCAAATTATATAATATAAATCACATAACATTAAATAATCCATATAAACATGTGATTTAATATAAAATTTATAATATTAATCTCGATTTAAGGTCTACGTTGATGACTTTTACGGGTATAATTTGACCGTCATCAGTTACCCAGAAATCATCCAGGTTCTGTGGCACCAAGGACGCTTTGCATTGCCCTTTGTTTGAAAGTTTGAGGTATTTTGAATTACCTTTTCGTAATGACCACTTATCGCCGTTGGCGGATGCAGCGATCTTGTCTTCTTCCCACTCGTCACCTTCTTTGAGGAGCCCAGAGACGTATTTTGCAGATTTCCAGAAGGAGATAAGACTTTCATAGCATACTTCGGTTATTGAAGGATTTAAAAAGGTTGATAGTTTTAGGCTTTTGCATCCTGCTGCCAATCGTTTTGCTTTTTCATCATTTCCGCACAGACTTAAGTAGTGTTCTTCTTCGAAGAACGATCCAGTGGCAATCGATTTTTCATACCTAGCTTGGGTGTTTGAGGAGGATGAAGCCATTGTTATGTGATTGATGTTTAGGAAAGAACACTTCGATTTTTCAGAGAGAATTAAAAGTAGGGTTTGTAATTTGCAAAAGAGTGTAAAGGTTTCTGAAAATCTCTAAGTATCGTTTATATAGGATGATTTAGGTGCTGTGAACGTGGTTTGAATATGGAAGGATTTTATGATATAATGGCGTGATTTTGTGTATGTAAATCGTGATATTCGAGTGAAGTGGGGAAGTGGATTGTGGTAAGTAATGATAGAGCCCGGGAATCGAGGCGTTTGTAATACGAAAAATTATATAGTTACCTCCATGATTATAAGTTGATCTCCACGTGTGTAATCATCCTCAAAATAATCTTCCATAACTCTTTTATTCTCCACGTTTATAAAAACTGATTTTGTTCACACTTTGATTTTCCCACGATTTCAATCTTTATTTCGGTGAAGTGCCTTGGCTGGTTACTTAGCCGATGTAGTGACTCTTTCACTGAGCTGCTTTTCTTGCATGTTCCTAACAATCAGTTAAGTCAACTTCTCTGGATACCAGTGCCTTACATGCTACATCCCCTGTAATGGAAAAGGTTTAAACAGCTGATGAAGTCACTTAGCCGATTACTCCAGTTAGCCGCTCTTTGGTACTTAGTCGATTTCAATCATTCCTAACTCAGTTCTCAACATGCTAAATCTTTCATAACTGAGTGGTTTAGTGAAGATGTCAGCCAATTGATCTTCAGTGGGTATGTATTTTAGGATGACATCTCCTTTTTCAACATGATCTCTGATAAAATGATGTCTCACATCAATGTGCTTTGTTCTTGAATGCAACACTAGATTTTCAGTAATAGATATTGCACTTGTGTTATCACACATGATTGGGATTGTTTTCTCCTCCACTCCATAATCCCTTAGCTGTTGTCTAATCCAAAGTACTTGTGCACAACAACTGCCTGCTGCTATATATTCTGCTTCAGCTATTGATGTAGATATGGAGTTTTGTTTTTTACTGAACCAAGAGTGCCTAGCATTTGGTATGTTCCAGATGTGCTTTTTCTATCTATCTTGCATCCAGCATAGTCAGAGTCTGAATATGATATCAACTTGAATCCTCCATCTTTTGGATACCAAATTCCAACATTAACAGTGTTTTTCAAGTATTAGATTATTCTTTTGGCTGCTAGAAGTTGTGATTCTTTTGGTTGAGCTTGAAATCTTGCACATACTCCCTTGCAAATGCTATATCAGTCTACTTGCAGTTAAATATAATAGGGATCAATGATTACATTAGTAATACCATCCGCAGTGAAGCGATTTATGGATACAGATCTATAAACTACACGTAATAAAATAACTAGATCTTTATCTACAAGGGGTTGTAGATCATACCTCTTGGATCTCAAAATCCAAGTTGAAGAACGCAATAGGATGAGCGAAGGAAAGCGTGAAGAGCACCACGATCTTCCGTCACGTGTGATCCAAGCAACTCCCGGTGGAAGGAAATTCTCGACTCGAACCCTTCCGATATGCTACCGGAAAAATCTCCAAGATTTTCCCTTGACTCCCTTTTGGCGAAATTTTCCTTCTCCTCTAAGAGGTGAAGTCGAAATTTATGTGTGTGTTAAGGCTTGGGAGAACTCTCTTTATATATGAGAGTAACCCTTGTCCTCCAAGGATTAAATAATTAAGAGATAATTATTACATTAATCCTTTTTCCAAATAAAAGATAAATAAAATAATTATCCCAAACAAATTAGGATAAATCATATTATTATCTAATATTTCATGAATTATCATTTAACAAATAAAAGATAAATCACACATTAAATAATTATCCAAGAAAAACCAATTTCTTCCTAATTATTTGTCAAAAAAAAGGCGCCACCTTTTTATTAAGAAAGGTTCACACGCTTTTTCCAATATTTGACCAATTGGGTCAAAATTGTCAACACACTAATTTGGGCCAAGTCCACGAAAAATGTCTTTTCCGTGTATTTAATTATTTAGCCCAACTAATTTAATAGTCCACTAAACAATTAATTCACATATCGTTTTAATAAAGTCCAACAAGAACTAAATTAATATTATTAGGATTCGACGTCCGAGAATAGCTATGCTATATTAGGAGGCACGTCGGGGACCATGGACTAATAATCAGCGGCTCCGATAAATCAAATAAATAATTATAGAATAATTATATTCGATAAATCAATCACAGGAATATGCCACCATAATCCCGTGACTGCACTCCTCCGATTATGAGATTATATTTATCTCCTCACGAGAATAATAATAAGCGTCCATTGATATAATCATTACATATGGATTAATCCTCCATAATTATTCATTCTAAATCGGGAAGTTACCGTTAACCCTTTAGAACCTCTTATCCTTATTTACCATTAACCCCCTAGTGATCAATTAATTCATACAACTCACTGGTGATCAATCAGTGTGATATGAACTCCATGGATCGATCAGTTTCTAGGATTAACAAATAAGGGAACTGTCTATCTACTTCCATAAATGGAAGGAATGGATTTCGTATCTGTGATAACACGGACTACTCACTCAATCGATTACAATGCCAAGATGGGGTAATTCGGACCACGGACTCGGTGTAATCCTTAACCGTCAAGTCAAACTTCATGCGATTCAAGCGGTTGATTTGTGATCACCTCAGGATTAAGATATATCCATAAATATGATCATCCATTGATTTGATAAGACTTCGATTACGGAATTATATCGTGAACTCTAATCAAATCGGTCCAACTTCTATCGATATATCTATCATATATAAATGCCCCATTAGGTTCTCTTAACCGAAAGTCGGATAAGACAATCACACCAATTGTGTTGCAGGCGCATTAATAGCACGTTAAATGAGAGACCCGATACTCTCGATTAACTTCACTACGGGCTAATTGTATTTTAAGTACATCTTCACTAACTCAATCCTCCCGTGTATATACCATACCTTCGAGTTAAGTGATTACATAAACGATATACTTAGGGTTTTACGTAGTGTAAATACTATTGTCACATCGGTGATTATGAGAATAATAAATATGAATAATAACGTCAATTCATTTATTAAATAAAACAATTATAAAAATTGTCTTTCGGGCATCACACCTAACAATCTCCCACTTGCACGAAAGCATGTGATTAATTGTTTTAGAGCACACCCTATTATTTAAACTACAACAAACTACATCTCCCACTTGCTCTAAAGCAATGGAGACTCATCCCGTATTCTAGTACCCATTAAGCATATCATAACCATTTGATTCCAAAGTACACTCCGAGTATCTTTGTCGTAGGATAGGTCGGTGACTCGGCGAGTACCTACATCTAAATGTCATGGGTCTTAATGATTAGTCGGGTTGTCGGCTCGAGGCGATCCGTAGAATCGAAAGCGTTACCGGTCCATCAAATCATGTGGTGCTTGAGTAAACTGAGCCGAGATCGATTTAACGATCATCCTCAATCGACTTAAAGTCAAAATCGAGTGTATCACACATATCCAAGTTCACACATGAATATGTCCGCATATTGTTCCTCTTTCTCTCAAGATACTAAAGGACATACTAAACTTGCTTTGTTAACCGCCGAATCTAAGATTCGATCAAAGTTGACGTTCAATAACACGACCATCTCTTACTAGAAAGAAAATCTATCCCATTTCTCTTGATCCGAAGATTTAGAGAGTCATTCCTGAGGCATAGGGTAGAACTTCCTCGTTGAATGTTGCATACACAGATGCATCATCTTAACCAATAAGATGGATGGGAAACCAGTGACTGATTCTAATGAATTCGACCGAGTCAAACTCTAAAGAATGTTGTCCAAAACTCTATTGCAGAGAATTGTGGCATTGTCGATTCTCGACTTGAGATAACACACCCATGTTGATTCCAAGTGCGGTGTTAGCCTTCACAAACACTAATTTATATATTCACTCTTTGTACTAAAATTGATATCCGGTCTACAAAAGACTTATCAATATTCTGGTCAAATTCACATATTGTAGAAATATATGACTTCCAATGACCGAGAGGTTTGCTTTTATCCACAAAAGGACATAAGCCTTGTGCGGTCATCCCGTCGAAGTTCATAAGTCAATACCCTTTTGTTTGAATGAATCCGGACTCCGTTTGTTTGGCAAGAAAGTCTCGAGGAATCACCCTATTTTACGCTTTTGAGCGAAATCATGCAATACCGAACTCATTCTACTCTTTTCCATGTAGATCCAATTACTCCCACTGGGCTGAGACACTCGGGTGGTTCTACAAGAGTATGAAACGACTCTGGAGTACCAAACTCCATTCACGGGGTTATGGCTTGTAAACCAACCTCTATTATCGAGAATCTATCGCTCACAAAAGAGCCATAGGTCATCGATCGATCCTTAGACTACAAAGTCCGCCGAACCCGTAATGGGTAATGGATAAACCATACTCCCACTACATTACGGGTGGATCGAAATTACGATCTAGTTTAGTAGTATTTAGTGTGATCACCAACAACCGATGTTGGATGTGGTGCGATTTTAATCGATTAGTAACTACCTTGAGTAAGCGTCTTTCGCAAGGTTTAAGGTTTTCTTGTTCATAGACTCTATCGGAAAGGGCGCCTTGATATAAGCGTCCCTTCCCGATTTCATGAATCTTATAACAAACCTTTTCTCAATGCTACAAGATATAGAACGATTGGTCACTGACCGAACGTGTTCGCGAAATTTCCAGACCTACCTTCAAGCACCGTGTGCTAAATGCTTGTATTTACAGAAGTGGGGTGAACCGAATCCACACCTTATCCGTAAATTCCAAAGCATATTCTAGGTAGACTTCTCGGTCTTACATTTCAATGTAAACCGTTATTTCACTTCCAATATCTTTATTGAGTTAAGCAGTGTATTGTAGCACGTCTAAAAAAAAACTATATAAGGCAATTTAACGGTTTCTCACTTAGTGAAAACATTTCACTATGAGGCAGGCCGAGCATCAGTCCCTAGGACTATGTGATGGCCCATTTACAGTATAGAATACTCTATCTCTCATTGAAAGCAGAGAAACCTCAAAATATTTTGGATAAACTTACCGGAGTGTTTGAATAGTTATCAGACAAGAAGTCACTACTCGGAAGCTCCTACTAGCTTGTATCTTTCATCAGACCCCGAAGGTCGTCATAAATAAGCTATGTTACTTCTTTATAACCATTATCCTTTCCCGATTGAAAGGAAACTTTAGTCATTGAACCTTTGAGACAATATAACCGGTCGGGAGAAAGGAATCACCACGAGCCGGTCTTGAGTCTTGTCTTTTAGGGACTATGCACTAACTATGGAATATGAAGAAGCGTTTATCTAAATATAGAAACCAATTGCTTTTAATGGTTCTTTAAGATGTGTTTTATATACATATTTCAGTGATTGTAAGTGGTTTTGACTTTATCAAACAAAAGTCCGAGTCTTGGATTCGTACTACAAATGGTATATTCACTTTCTATATCGACAAACAAATTATCGAATAGAAGGTAAATCCATTCGTTCAACGAATCTTAAGCAGAAAAAATAAATCTTCTGCGATATCCAAGGATTGAATCCGAGATTCATTTCCTCATATCACTCCCACTATTCTAGCTAAAATTAAGCGCCCGTTGTTTACTCTTTTAATCGTTAAATGCCTTCTTTGCCTTGTTCTTCCAAAGAACTTAGCTCAAGAAAATCGCCAAGGATTCATAGGTTGGTGATCCGAAATCACTATCCTTATCCTATGATTTTGATTTATTAATTTTCGGTTTAGCCTTAAAATCAACTCAGTTTTAGATGACTAACACTCTTAGACATACTCTCCCATTCTTGACTTTCCGTAAATGGAAAGCGATTTTGAACTAGCGATTCGTGTGAGTAGACACTACTCTTGAACCGTGGGATGTCTATTTGAGTGTTACTTGTCGGGACTTCTCGGATTTTCTAATATACTAGAAAAATAACAAATCATAACATTAAAGCTCCCACTAGTTTATCGGTTCCAAATACCGTCTAACGAGCAATGCTTTATTTTTATGAATTTCCGATTTTTCGACTAGAAAATCTTTTCGTACATAGTTCTATTGTTTCGGAAAAACAACAAATCATAGAAACTCCCACTAGTTCATCGATTCCAAATATCGTCTAACTAGCAACATTTCATGACTTTCGGTTTTTCAATTAGAACGATTACGTGTGTAGTCGATTACACTTTTCTAATGTTCTAGAAAAACAACAAATCATAAAGCTCCCACTAGTTCATCGATTCCAAATATCGTCCAACTAGTAACACTTCATGATTTTCCAATTTTTCAATTAGAAAATTACTCGTGTAATTACTACATACTCAAAATTCACTAGAAGAATTTCAAAGTCCGAGATCACCTTTGGTCAAACTAAGTTTGTCTTCCGTTTGACACGAATGACACTAGTGACATACCTATATGTCACTCTGTTTTTAAAAGGCTTAAGAGAAAATATCTCTTTCGAAAAATAATTGCATTATCGATTAACTAGTTCAACGTCCTAGTTACTTTCCACTTTTTAACAAAGTCATTACTAGTCAATTAAATTTTAAGCAATTTAGTAAGGGATATAATGCTGTAAATAAAATGACATGTATTAATTCAAGTTTAACACTACTATATTTTATTTTAGGAATTGTAAACTAAAATTAAGTCTACTCTACCATTCCAAGGTTTTAACCTCGCATCTCGAGTGCATGTCGCCTTAGGGTAGGTCAAAGAGATGACGGTTAAATCGAGACAATCTCATCAATGAATAACTTGTGAGAATCGGACATCCCACGAGAATCGAACATCCCTTTATTCATTGACTACCTTCCTTTTCCAGCCTAGATATTTCCAAAAATACCCATGATGAGTGTGACCTACTATATCGGATCTCTTAGGTACGCCCGAGTATGCCGTCTTAGGATAGGTCGGTGACCCGACAGTACCTGTAAATCCTATCCTTTTGGAGACCAAGCCATGAATGTTGATAAGGCGAACACCATCCTTAGGGGACGAAATCAAAGCGCCTCGGCGTCACCCTTCTCTCACTTACTTGTATCTATAGTAGAGGCCGTGGGGTTGGTTGTCGCCTCCCCGCTCCCACTCAATATTTTGGAAGTGGTGGTAGGTTAACTAACCACGTCTTTTGATGTTAACATAAAAGCACATCAAATCAAGGATTCGAATGGTGTCGGTAACGAGGCAAGCCTACCCGTCCTATTCGTTGGAACATATGTGATGATCGGACGAAATCGGGTCAAGAGAGCCCTATTGAGATTAGAAGGAATCACCCCTCCGCTCTCGGTTTGGCTTAGTCTTGCCGGACCCCCGTGCATACATCACACTAGGAGGGTTAAGTCGTTTGAGCGAAGCTCAGTTGACCACCCAACCTAAAGGCGAACCGTTTTTATCCAAGATTTATTGTTCTTTTACCATCATTCAATCTCGTAGACACTACGAATTGAAAACGTGATCTCGTTTCAGCTTTAAGGCGGTTCACCGAGAACACACACCGAAAGGCTAACGATTTCATAACCCGTCCTCGGATCTTTAATTAGTTACTAAATTAATTAATTACCACGTATTAATTAAATTTCAACTAATTACACGAGTTTGTATACATGCCTATTTTAATTACCAAAATTAAAATTCTACATGTATGCATGGAGTGGATTTATGATATGATGCATGTCATGGCAATTCGATTTTATATCTATTTTATGATCAAACACATAAAAAATAAATTGCGGAAAATTTAAACACCGAGATGGATCGTTGGCACCCCCGTATCTAATCTATTAGAAAATAAAAACCAAAACCCTAACTAGGGTTTACTACTTTCTAACTAAATCTGCAGCTGTTCGAACTCTTTGACGATCGGCATACTAAACGAATTCGGATCGGGACGAAACCTTCCAGATCTTATCTTCACTCCTTGAACTTCAATATGGACGGTTGGATCGGTGGTTTGACTTACCAATTTTCTCCAGTAAACCGCCAAACTAGCTGCTGAATCTGACTTTGACTGCACTGCATCAAGGACTTCCTGAGGCAGATCGGGAATCGAAATGAATCCCGATCGACCTAAAATTTTTATGGTACGTCCAAAACTCCAAGTTGAGCAATCTGAACGGTCGGATTTGATTTTCAACGGTCCAAACTCTCCCAGAAAATCGAGGAAGTCACAGATAGTGTTTCTGTGAATCCTGCGTTTTTCTGTTACAGCAGCCTCTTCGCAGCATCAAACGGATATCGAAACGGACTCTGATCGACGCTAAAATTTTTGGAGTTGATCATCATCTTCTAATCTTGATTCTGACCGGAGGGATCTTCGTTTCAACGGTTCGATCAACGGAAAACACGAAATAACTAAACAGCTACTAAACAGATCTATTTTCTGGAAATTAAAATTGCAATAAAAAAGAATTACATAATTTCCTATACTCATATGGACGAATTTTCATCGTTTATATGAGTTTACAATAGATCTAACGGGTAAACAGTGCCAACCCCAATCCATCTCTTCAACCACGACATTCATAAGCATAAAAAATAATCATGCATGCGCCCCATTTAAAAATTGGGACAAAAATCTACATGTTTTACCACTCCTAGATCTAATATTTTATACGTATAAATATAGATCACCATGGCGACTGATACCACTGTTAGTAATACCATCCGCAGCGGAAACGATTTATGGATCTAGATCTATAAACTACACGTAATAAAATAACTAGATCTTTATCTACAAGGGGGTTGTAGATCATACCTCTTGGATCTCAAAATCCAAGTTGAAGAACCGCAATAGGATGAACGAAGGAAAGCGTGAAGAGCACCACGATCTTCCGTACGTGTGATCCAAGCAACTCCCGGTGGAAGGAAATTCTCGACTCGAACCCTTCCGATGCTACCGGAAAAATCTCCAAGATTTTCCCTTGACTCCCTTGGCGAAATTTTCCTTCTCCTCTCTAAGAGGTGAAGTCGAAATTTATGTGTGTGTTAAGGCAGGATAACTCTCTTTATATATGAGAGTAACCCTTGTCCTCCAAGGATTAAATAATTAAGAGATAATTATTACATTAATCCTTTTCCAAATAAAAGATAAATAAAATAATTATCCCAAACAAATTAGGATAAATCATATTATTATCTAATATTTCATGAATTATCATTTAACAAATAAAAGATAAATCACACATTAACTAATTATCCAAGAAAAACCAATTTCTTCCTAATTATTTGTCAAAAAAAGGCGCCACCTTTTTATTAAGAAAGGTTCACACGCTTTTTCCAATATTTGACCAATTGGGTCAAAATTGTCAACACACTAATTAATTTGAAGTCACTTGAAAAATGTCTTTAAAGTGTATTTAATTATTTAGCCCAACTAATTTAATAATCAATCCACTAAACAATTAATTCACATATCGTTTTAATAAAGTCCAACAAGAACTAAATTAATATTATTAGGATTCGACGTCCGAGAATAGCTATGCTTATATATGAGGAACGCGTCGGGGACCATGGACTAATAATCGCGGCTCCGATAAATCAAATAAATAATTATAGAATAATTATATTCGATAAATCAATCACAAGAATATGCCACCATAATCCGTGATCGCACTCCTCCGATTATGAGATTATATTTATCTCCTCACGAGAATAATAATAAGCGTCCATTGATATAATCATTACATATGGATTAATCCTCCATAGATTGTTCATTCTAAATCGGGAAGTTACCGTTAACCCTTTTTAGAACCTCTTATCCTTATTTACCATTAACCCCACAGTGATCAATTAATTCATACAACTCTTTGGTGATCAATCGATGTGTGATATGAACTCCATGGATCGATCGTTTCTAGGATTAACAAATAAGTGGAGCTGCTCATCTACTTCCATAAATGGAAGGAATGGATTCCGTATCTGTGATAACACAGACTACTCACTCAATCCAGTACAATGCCAAGATGGGGTAATTCAGACCACAGACTCAGTGTAATCCTTAACCGTCAAGTCAAACTTCATAATGATTCAAGCAGTTTGATCGTGATCACCTCGGGATTAAGATATATCCATAAATATGATCATCCATTGATTTGATAAGACTTCGATTACGGAATTATATCGTGAACTCTAATCAAATCGGTCCGACTCTATACGATATATCTATCATATATAAATGCCCCATTAGGTTCTCTTAACCGAAAGTCCGGATAAGACAATCACACCAACCGTGTTCTCGGGCGCATTAATAGCACGTTAAAGGAGAGACCCGATACTCTCGATTAACTTCACTACGGGCTAATTGTATTTTAAGTACATCTTCACTAACTCAATCCTCCGTGTATATACCATACACCTGAGTTAAGTGATTACATAAACGCATACTTAGGGTTTTTTCAGAAGTGTAAATACTATTGTCACATCGGTGATTATGAGAATAATAAATATGAATAATAACGTCAATTCATTTATTAAATAAAACAATTATAAAAATTGTCTTTCGGGCATCACACCTAACAGATTCCTCTATACATTTTCTGATCAACATCCTTTCCAATTTCATCTTTTCCAAGTGTGACTCTTGCACACATTGGTGTATCTGCTGTGCCACTTGTATCTATACCATACTTGTGTATTAAGTCTTTTGTGTATTTGGCTTTACTGATGAAAATACCATCCTTCATTTTCTTTACTTGAAGGCCAAGAAAATAATTTAATTCTCCCATCATGCTCATCTGAAATTTTCTCTTCTTCAGGTTTGCAAATTTCTCACACAACTTTTCATCCTCTGATCCAAAGATGATGTCATCAACATAGATTTGTAATAGCAATTTGCTTGTTCCTTCCTCTAATTTGAATAGAGTCTTATCTATAGTTCCCTTGTTGAATCCATTCTTGATCAGAAATTGTGATAGTGTTTCATACCAGGCTCTGGGTGCCTGTTTGAGTCCATAGAGAGTCTTCTTGAGTTTGTATACTTTGTCTTCTTTTCCTTTGAGTTGGAAACCAGGGGGTTGTTCCACATATACTTCTTCTTCCAAAAGTCCATTCAGAAATGCACTCTTGACATCCATTTGATAGACTTTGAAATCTTTTGTGTGCGACAAAAAGATAGAAAGAGTCTGATTGCCTCCAATCTTGCTACTAGTGCAAATGTTTCATCATAATCTATTCCTTCTGCTTGAGAATAGCCTTTTGCAACGAGCCTTTCTTTGTTTCTGACAAATGTTCCTTGATCATCCATCTTGTTTCTGAATACCCATTTTGTTCTAATGATGTTGGTCGTGGTCTCAGTCATCAACAAGTTCCTGCATTTCATTTCTTTCAAAATTCATTTAGTTCTTCTTGCATGGCTGTGATCCAATCTGCATCTTGAATTGCATCATCTATTGTCTTGGGTTCCACTTGTGATAGAAAACATGTTAGCATATGCTCCAGTTGTCTTCTGGTTCTAACTCCTGTGTGAATGTCTCCAATGACTTGTTCTTCAGATGATCTCTTAGCCAATTTAGATCAGGTTGAAGTTGTTCTTCACTTGGTGCTTCTGTAACTTCATGTTGTGCATGAGCTTCAAGTTCTGGTGCTTCTTCTGTTGTATTGATATGTGGTTCATCTTGATTTTCAAAATGGTGATTCATGATGGAAACTGGTATAGTTGTATTTGTATATATTTCCCTTTGTGTTCCTTCTTCTTCTTGATCTTAAAGATCTTCACCATTTGTATTTGGTTCATCAAAAACTACATGTATTGATTCTTCAATCATCATTGTTCTTTTGTTGAGTACTCTAAATGATTTGCTGGTGTCAGAGTATCCTTTAAAGATTGCTTCATCAGCCTTTTCATCAAAGGTGTGTAGCTGATTCCTGTTCAAAACAAAACATTTTGATCCAAACATATGGAAATATGAGACATTAGGTTTTCTACCATTCCATATTTCATATGGAGTTTTTAATGATGTTTGTTGATGATTGATCTGTTTTGTGTATGACATGCTGCATTTGCTGCTTCAGCCCAAAACCTCTTTGGTAGGCATGCTTCAGCAATCATTGTTCTGACTGCTTCTTTAAGAGTTCTGTTTCTTCTTTCTGCTACACCATTTTGTTGTGGAGTTCCTGTAGCAGATAATTGATGTAGTACTCCATTTTCTTCACAATAGGTTCTGATAATTTCATTAAGAAATTCAGTGCCTCTATCTGATCTGATCTTGATAATTATCAGTTCTTTCTCATTTTGGAGTCTTCTCAGCAAATCTGGCAGCTTCTTGAGTGTCTCTTTCTTCTTGTTCATGAAAATGGTCCAGGTGTACTTTGAGAAGTCATCCACCACTACTAGGGTGTATTTCTTGCCACTTACACTTACTGGTGTGACTGGTCCAAATACATCCATATGTAACAAATGTAGAATTCTTGTTGTTGATTGATAGGTCTTACACTTGAATGAACTTTTGATTTTCAACCCTTTTTGAAAGGCATCACATAAACTTTTTTTCTTGAATTGTGATCTTCTGCAAGCCTTCAACTAACTTGTTTTTTTGATAATTTGTTGATGGTCTTGAAATTTAGGTGATTTAATCTTCTATGCCAGATCCAGCTAGTTGATTGTTTGTTTTTGAGAAACAAACATGTTTCTGCCTTAGCTGTTTTCCAATCCACCACATACATGCTATCTTCTCTTCTACCTGCAAGAACCACTATTGAAGTTTGGCTGTGAATCACTTTGCATCCTATCTTGTTGAAGTGTACATTGTAGCCTTTGTCACAAAATTGACTGATGCTCATCAGATTAAAATTAAGTCCCTTGACATATGCCACATTTTGAATCTTCAAATTGTTCTTGAGCATTGTGCCTTCCCCCTTAATCTTGCCAGGGTTTTCTTTACCTCCAAATGTGACTTTGGGTCCATCAAAAGCTTTGAAGTCAGTGAGCCATCTCTTGTTTCCTGTCATGTGTCTGGAACATCCACTGTCTGTGTACCAGACATCCTACAAAACAAATTAATTAAGTTTAGGTACCCAACACTGCTTGGATCCATACCATTAGCTTGATCATGCCTCCTACTCCAAGTGTATATCCAAATGATCTTCTTTTTGGATAGTTAAAGTCATCAACTTCATATATATAAGGCATGGCAGAATAGCTTCTAGTATTTCTACTGAAGGAATTCTGATACTTTTCTCTACTTTTTGGTGCATTTGCATCCTTCTTCACTTTCCAATATGCAGAGGGAAACCTATGTTGCTTCATGTGTCTAGTAACATACCTAGATTGATTTTTCTTAAACACATGATGCATAACATGGAATGGTTTCTTCTTGTATTCTGGAGGTGCAACATTCCAATCATCCTCTGAAGGATAAAGTCTTCCTTTACCTTTCAGAAAGTCCTTGCTTTTGGTTGACTGGATTGGTGATTTAGTTTGCTGTTTTACTGCACTGGGTTTTGACTTCACCGGTACAGGATGAGTGTTTGAAATTATGGTCTGTCCCTTTCTGAATTTTGGTTCATTGTTAGTCCTAGATTCAGAATTGTGTTGACCATTGTTTCTACTCTCATCATGACTGTTGTAGCCAAGACCAGATCTGGATCCAAGCCTTTTTGAGGGTTTGTAGACTGGTTCATTTGTGATCTTAACTGGTAGGGGGATTTTCTCAACTGATCTGCCAATAACAGATGTATGAACCTCTGCTGTTTGTTGATCATTTGAGTAGATCTCCTTACTATTTAGTTTAGCTTTTGCTTTATCCAGTTCTTTCTTTAATCTTTTATTTTCCTTTCTTAGATCTTTGCATTCCTTTTCCAGAATTTCATGATTCATCTCAATTTCATCAAATTTAGTCATGAGATTTTCGACTAGGTCTGCTGGATCTAATGGGAGAATAGAAGATTGTGCAGTGTCAGATGTGGATGCATTTGATGAAGAGTAAGAGCTAGATGTTACCTCAGTTTCATCCGATTCTTTGGCCATTAGACATAGGCTTGTTTTCTAAATGTCTGAGCTATCACCTTCATTTTCATCGAATTCTTTGGTCATGAGACATAGACATGCTTTTTCATTGTCTGAGCTGTCTTCTTCATCACTGTCATCTGAGTCATTATCAGATGATTCTTCATTCTTTTCACTGCTGGATTCAGCCTTGAGTGCCTTCTTGCCTTTTCTCTTTTCAGATGCTTTGTACTTCTTCTTTTCATCATCTTTATTATTTTCTTCAGGGCAATCAGCTTTGAAGTAACCTTTCTTGTTGCAGTTGAAACATCTATATTCATCATCTTACTTCTTCATGTATTTGTTTGATCTTGACCTCTTGGCTCTTTGTGTCTCTTCCAGAGCACCATCTTCACCGTTCAGTTCGAATTATGAGCTTTTAGTTGGGACATCAGAGTCAGAGTGTCAGTGTTTGCAAGGTTTGTGGTTCCTCTGATTACTGATGTTATGATCTTCCATCTTTCAGGTAATCCTCTCAAGATCTTTAAGCATACTTCTTTCTGGGGATATGTGTGTCCAAGCTGTTGCAGTTCACTGATGATGCTTGGGAATCTGTTGTCCATTTGATCAATGGATTCACCTACCTTCATTTTGAAAATATCAAATTTCTATTTTGCAACAGATAATTTGTTTTCTTTAACTGCTTCATATCCTTCATTTATCAATGCTAGCTTGTCCCACATCTCCTTTGCTGTTTTGCAATCTTTGATTCTCATGAACATGTTGCTATCTAGAGTCTTCAAAATCATATCTTTTGCAACAAAGTCTAGATTTGCTCTTCTCCTGTCATCCTTGGTCCAATCTTTCTTGGGTTTGTCTACTTCCTTCCCTTGATCTGCTCCTGTGGATACCACAGTCATGATCATGATTGGGCCATCATTGATTACGTCCATCATCTCCTCATGAGTTGCTGCAAGATGAGATAGCATTCTTATTTTATATTCATCAAAATTATTAACATTGAAAACATGTACTTTTGACATAAAGTTTGCAGAATCCATAAGTACAAATTAGGGATCTATATGTGAATGTAGAAAGCTCAGATTTGAAAACTACTTTGAAAATGTGTGATCTCCTTGTTACCAGAAATTAGATCTGATACTAGGAACACTGCTCTGCTACCAATTGTTGGTCCCAAAGAAGGGTAAAACTATAGTGGAGTTTCAAAAAAATTTCTTATGTTTAAAAGCTTTTGGGCAGCGGATAAGTCCATTCTTACTATGTTGTTTCAAAGCAGTTTAAACAATCACAGATATAAGGTATAATGTAGGCAATTAAATGACTGCAGTATAGTAAATTGCAGAAAGTAAATTGACACAAGGCTTATAGTGGTTCAGGGTGGTGTAATCCCTTAATCCACTCTTCTCCTGTGATGATTGGAGGAATTCACTATTGTTTTCACAGATACAATAATAAGATTGTCCTTGACTTCCCAAGCTTCACAATATACAAGACTATCACTTCTTGGCAGCAACAACTTCAGTGATTCAGTCTCTTTCACTTCTCCTTGAGATCAAATCCTTCAGCAGCTATCACAAACACAACTCCTTCTCAGATGGCTTCTGATTCAGTTGCTTCAGTTTATTGTGAATGAGATTCACAAACTTGATTGATCAATCTCAGTCTTGAATATGAAATTGTAGTTCGATGTCCGAGTTGATCTCAGATAAATCCTTGTAAGTTCAGAGAGAAGGCTTTTCAAACTGACAGAGTTTCTGCTTGATTTTCTTTTTCTTATCGTTGTTTTTATTTGTCTGTCAATGCCTTCTATTTATAGCCTTGAATATCCTTGATTTGAATTTTCGTCTGTTGGCTATATTAATAAGGGGAATAATCCTTGATTTTATTTTTGATTCCCCCTTAATTATATTCTCCTTGATTTCAATGATCGGATTCTTCTTCAAACGTATAGTAGAAAATCCGTCCTTGATTGATCCTCTGTTGATTGTGCATTTAATGCATGATCCTCTGAATCTTCATCATATTTCAATTCTGTTTTGATAAGGTTTACTTCGCCGTTCTACGAATGGTCGAGTGATCCATCCGACTTTGCCGTTTAGATCTTCCTTCTTTGCTTTGTCTTCACTCTACCGAAAGTCAGTTTACTCTACCGATTCACTGTTTCCTTCATTACTTCAGTTTAAGGAGAATCTTTGTACTTCACTGATCATTGATTTGGGTGAGATCAGTGTACACCATATTTGAACATTAAGTTTCATCACTTGAAACATAACTTAGACTTATCCAAGGTCATCTGCACTTCCTTGGTTATAAGTCGTGCCATTAAGTCTTCATTGTTTCTCTGCTGGTGCTTGGCTGGCTTCACTCTGCCGAATGTCTGTTTTTACTTTGCCGTCCTACCAACTAGTACAATACTTGTCAGACTCTAAGTATAGAATTATACAGAGAATTCTAACTTATTTCAGGCTTGCTATAACAGCTAGTATGGCCATCATCAAAACATAATAAAATGTTCCTAACATGAGTATACACCCTCCACAGATGTGACTGATTTAGAGAGGATGCAGATTATCGCTGACTTCTTCGGGGAGGTATGGAAGCGCAATCCTATGGGGGGGCCCCACCATCTTCCTAGAGAATGACGTATCCTGGGATAGGAAGATGTTGAACAGACTTGTATGTTCCCGCCTTCTACCGACCAATCACACGGCATCCGTCACACCGAAGAGGGTGGAGTTGATGTTCTTTCTGGAGCAGGGATCTCCAGTCAACATCGGCCTATTGATGCACAGCCGCATTCATGATATTGCTGATGAGTCCGAGCGAGATCAGTTTCCTTATGGTCCCATGATACACATGTTCGCTATGGAGAACGAGGTTCCGGTTTTGGTTAGTGATGAGTGGGAAGAGCCTAAACTGAAGATCAGTTCATAGTTAGATTTGAAAGCACCAAGGCGGGTCAGTCAAAGAGCTGAGAGAGAACACACCCCGGTCCTTGAAGTGCCTCGATATCAGAGAGCCATGATTGAGGAGAATGCAAGAGAAATTGCGAATCTGCATCGCAAAATGGACCATATGATGAACTTTTTAGGCATTCCTCCTATGACCCCACCACCTAGGACTGCCCCACGTCACGGAGCATCTTCTTCTGCTGCTGCTGCCTCAAGTTCTGGACCACCTCCCGGTTTTGACCCTAGCGATGACTGGAAGGAGTATTTTGATGAGGACTAGTTTATTTCTTTTTTTTATTGTTGTTATTTTCCATTTCTTGTCCTTTATTTTTCCTTTTAGTTTTATTTTTTCATTTTATTTTCCAATCTAGTAATGTAATAGACTTTTTAATAATATAATGATTTTGTCGGCTTCATTTGTTTGGAGTTATTTCATTTCTCTTTTATTAGCACAACTTTATTATACGGGTTGTTGTCACCCAATTCTTCTTGGATTGTTTGAGAGTTTAAAGCAGATTTTTCCGAGGAATTCTTCCATCAGCCATTGCCATTTAGAAGATCCAGTTTATTCCTTGGCTCCACGCATAACCGAAGCTAAGTTCCTTTTCGTTTGATATTTTCATCTTCTCATTGAGGACAATGTTTCGATTTAGTGGGGGGTAGGAACGTCAGTTATCTTTTTAACATTACATTCTGAATTGTTAGATTATCTAAACTCTCTAAGATGCCTTTTTCACCACATAGACTTTTGAATTATTCTATGTAAGAAACTTGAGCTAATTAATAATATCTTTGTTCACAAAGCTTAGGTGATAATCATGTCCACTTTTAAAGTAGTGACACGTTTTTCATACATTCTGTTAAGAACCGCATTTTTTAAGCACGTATGACTCGATTCTTCATTATGTCATATAGATGAAGCATTATTCGATTTAGTATGAAAGAAGGAGCATGTGTTATGACTGAATGAAATAGTGACTTATTAATTGTTATTTTGACAATTACATTCAATCATTGAGCACACAATCTGAGTGAGAAGTATTTAGATTAGACGAAGAGTTATCCTAGACCAGGAATAGATATTTGTCGATGGATATACTTTAACCCCTTGTTGTAAGATGAGGGTAGCAACTTGAGTGCCAAGCAAGGTACACCGGGACAAAAATACTTGTGAGTGAGAGCGGAAAAAGAGTGAGAGCCGATGGAGAGTAAGACGCACGTTTATTGAAAAAAAAAATATAAATAAGAGAAAAAAAAAGAAAAGAAAGAGAAAAATATATTTTTAGCAATAAAACAAACTAGGACCTAAGAGTGATACTCGGTCCCCAAGCATGTCCGGCCCAACTAAGGTCCCATGTTGTTTGCCTATGTCTGAAAGCAAGAGGGGCAAGTGTGCACATTAGTAAGTAATGATTGTGTGGCCACCATAACTTCAATCTTTTCTTGAGTGCACTATCACAATGTGATTTATCAAACGACACATTGATGCTTTGGTAGGTGATGATTAATGGGAAGCTTGTGGAATGATGCATGATATATGTTTTGACACAAAATACTTGTTGATATAATATTACTCTGTGTGCGTCACTGATGATTGATAGTCATTGCACACACACATTGGTTTGTGACATGAATAATGTGTAATGTGTAACTAATGGATATGAATGGCATGATCTTTATCTTAGGAAAGTGAGGCATGTTTCTTTTCGCTTTCTTTGCTCGGGACGATCAAAAGCTAAGTGGGGGGTAGTTGATAACGCTCCAAATGTACTATTAAATTAACCCTTATTTACCCCGAATTCTGCTCTGGAGAATGAAGAAAGGCCCATTATTGTGAAAGAATAGATGTTGAACATTGAGTGTATGTTCCTAAGTTCATAATTTGGTATCTATGAGATTTTCCCGAGGATACGGTACTGTTTCGTATTGTTTTATATACTTTTCAAGTTGTATCGAATCTGGAGCAATTAAGGATGGATTTGGATCAAGAGAAGAGCATTGGGCCGAGTGGAAAAAGTCCAAGAAGAGATCTGCTGAAAGAAAAGAAGAATTGTAGGCCCTATTTACCGTGGGCTAGGTTCGATAAACCGAGGGTCTTGGGGAACACGAAACTGAATCTGCCACATCTACTAGGTTGGGTAGGGTTTATTTGAGTCATAAATCGGCTAATGTATTTATATCAAGCCACATAAATGAAATTATTAGTATGTCCCATGTATTATTATTATCTCATTATACAATTTTGATGCAATAAAGTTCATTTAAGCTTTTGGAGTTTATTTTCTGGTTTCCTTCCCTTCCTTGCCGTCTCTAGCTTGAGTGGATCAAGCTAGATCTCCTTAGTTGAAGGTATGAAGCTTTGGACGTTCCTTTATGTCTTTAACATGCTAGAGCGACTTGTATTTACGTGTTTTAGTTAATCTGCATGTGTAACAGCCCCATGATTTACTTGAATTAATCAGAACAAAATAATGTAGATCCAGAAATAAGAAATGCCGCCCCCGGTAAACCAGCGGTCTATACCGAGGAAAAAAGTAGAAAAACCTAATCTAGAGGTTCGGTTTCAGCTACGTTGATCAAAAAATCTAATTTACATGTTTTCGCCTGATCACCTAATTGCATGTCATCGTAAATTAACATGATGGACTGTTAGTGAAGTGTTAAATAGTACTGTTAGCTGGTTAGCAGTATAAGTTAACGCTCAATACTGGCAATTCTAGCTCTTCATGCGTATGGGCTATTACGGACCAATTAAGATGGGTAGCTTGCGTATAGACTTTCTGCTGCCATAGTCGGAGTAGATAGGGTTAGAAGTTCCACCCGTAGCTAAAACTGAATTAAAACGCTCGATTAGCTTAAGGAAATTATGTGGGGAAGTAAACATAAGGATTAACCAAGCCAAGTTAGTAGAAAGGTGGGATGGGGAAGGAATACCAGGTTTCTTTTAAGTTTATTGTTGGTCAATGACCATATATGTCTTCTTGATTTAATTAGAGTCGTTCATACATAAGTTGCATTGTCTCTGTAGGATTGACCTTGATTCGCCCTTGCTATACTACAATTGACATAGTACTCTTGCAAGTATTATCGACGAAAGGCTTGCGAGGATCACCTAAGGCGCCATGGGCCTTGTCCATGTTGGCCTTGGATTTCGTGTTCCCTACGGAAAAGATAATTAAGATTTAATCTCCTTAATTTTAGGAGATAATTGTGTGTATATTTGAATGTCAGGATTAGAATATTAATTGCGGGGGATTCTTCTCATATTTATTAGATTCTGAACATGTGCAAAAGGTTTGGTCCAAGAGGGACCTAGGCCAACCTTATGGATCGGATGTAGGTAAGCTCGATCACCAGTATTGGCCGACCTATAAGGGTCGGGATAGTATCTGTGCCTACTTGCTCAGAGGTCGGCCCTAAGCGTTGGCCAATCTAGGTAGTTTGGGGAGAGCAGCCGAGCAACCTCAGATCGGCTGCTGGGAGTCCCGACCCTATAGACTGTCTTTATATGTCTATACATAATGTTGGACTACTAAAGAGGTGACAAGTGGGTAAGTTCAATTATGGGCATCCTCAATAGTGTTGAAAACGTTGGGCCAATTACTTGATGTTCATAAACTATAACGTGTTATGTAAGCTTATGAGATCCATTTATGGACTCAAACAGGTTCCTCTGTATAAGTTCTTTGCATTGATAGATCAAAAGAGTTTGACTCCATCAAGAAGAAAGATATGCCTAATGTTCAAAAATGTTAGTGGGAGTGTTACAGTTCTCGAGCAAGGTATTGAATATCCTTACGAAATCAACACCATGTATAACGGTCATTTAATGTTTGGTAGTTCAAGGCATTTTCGAATGTTCTTGGAAGTAGCTGTTCTTATTTTAGAAATAAGAATCTATAGTGTTAGATTTAGATACTTCTTAATCATCACAGTTCACCCAAATAGATGGGATGCTAAAAAAAGTTTAGCATAGATCATAGCATGAGATACTGATAGCCAGTATTCTCAGGATCTCTCTATGACAAGACGTCAGTCCTGAAGATGAGGTGAAGAATGGTACTTATAGTAATGTTCCCTTTTCTAATGCAATAGGATCAATCATAAGAGTTGTGCCAGATGTCCATATTCCATGAAGAGTCGTGTGTAAGTATGAAAGTAGTTCTGGTAAACATCGAGAATATCCTTAAAAAGGTTAAGGAAGGGTTCTTAGTTTATTTAAACTTGGAATCGAATAAACGTAGTTATACAGATGCATACCCTAGATCTTATGAAGATAG
Organism: Gentiana macrophylla; assembly: GCA_026214975.1. Lineage (NCBI taxonomy): Eukaryota > Viridiplantae > Streptophyta > Magnoliopsida > Gentianales > Gentianaceae > Gentiana > Gentiana macrophylla. Next base: position 114,017,679 of record CM047807.1, read on the forward strand.
TGGGAGCTACCATCGGGGTTTGCAGTCAGTTTGATTAAGTGACACAGTGAGCTAGAAATGTTCGTAGCTAGAGATCACTGTAAATTATACAACCGAGCCAAAAAAACAGTATTGCCTTAGAGGCGCACCGGGAGCAGTACATGGATCTAAGAGGTTCATTCCTGAACTTTGTGCGGTTCTTCCATATTTTCTATATAGCTGATATAGTAGTGGATTCATTGCTTAAAGCAGGGACCAGGGTCTGGTCAGAGATTCATGTGTGTGTTGAGGCGGCTCCTTTTGACTTGGTCATTCAATGTATGATATGAGGATAGTCTGAGTCCCCACGGATAGTGATCCATCCAGGCTTAGGGTTGGTTACGAGTATTGTATGAGATTCTTGTGTTTCAACTTGGTCTTGTGTGTACGAGTGATTGCCTTTAAGCCAAGTGGGAGATTGTTAAAATAGTGTCCTAAACCCAATCGGGTTGGACTGGATCCGATCGGCTCAGATCATTTCTACAAGTTCTTTATGTTTATACATATATTATATGGCTTTTCTGTTATTATATATTTGTTCTATTAATGGACCAATTACGATATTGTTATATGATAACGTCCTTAGTATTAAACTGTGATAGATAAATCATAATAGTGATTATGGTTGATGAGATCTTGAATCACTTTAATGGTTTGATGCTTAAATGTATCTAGTCGTACGTGCTATTAAAGTGGACATTAATAGTACATTTAGACTAGCACGTATTAGATGTCTTCTGTCTTATTGAACATAGTGATAGATCTCGTCTATCAAAGTGTAGAGAAACTTGGACTATACGTGGACGTGTATTAGAGAATGCGTACGTTAGACTGACCCACTTACATTATTATGTTTCGCACTATGTGGCGGTTGTGTAATTATCCGCAGATCGGAGTCTTCATGACATCACGGTGTGGATTGTAATGCTTTGACACTAATGAGATTTCCCCTAGCCATGGGGCGATCATTCGGTAGTGATTGGGTATGTTGTTGAAGCATGCATAGGATTCTTGTTGTTTGTTCGGAAATCGGGTATCCTATGAATAGGAATAAATATCTGAAAGGGCCATCTTATAAGGAATGTCTTACTCTCGTGAATCTGTGCAAAGTGGAAGTAAATGTGTTACTTCGAGAGAGCATGATATCCAGATTATAAGATACGGTTGTTAATGTATTGACACTCGAGATACGACCGTGTGGATATTGTAACAGCGATAGGATTCTATTTACACGGTAATCGTTTCACATAAAAGGTAGTAGTAATTGCATTTGACTCTTCCAATGATTGGGGGTCACGATGTGTTGCTAGACGATATTTCGTGATCGTTAGGTATGAAGGGTATTTTAGTAAATGCACTTTGTGCCTTCGGCCAACATATTCGGAAGCCTATCGGGTCACACACGTAAGGACATCTAGCCGGATTAAAATGCGGTTATAGCAATAACCAAATAAGGAAATTTTATCTCGACTATAAAGTGTTACGGTGATAAATTAATATGGTGGCATTCATTTATTATAAATAAAATATATACAAGATATTAATTGTGTTGATTAATTATATATACATATATTATATGTATGTCGAAATATATATATGTATATAATATACATTGCTGGTCTCTTGAAAAGGCTTTGGTTAAGTTTTGAAGGGGGGTTGAATAAACTTAACACTTAAATACTTTTTGGAGTTGACAAACTCAGCAGGGTCAACAGTCCGCTGTCTATCAGTAGTCTACTGACTATTGAAACTCTTGAATTTGTTGCAGCGGAATACATTAAATTAAGCATTGTTACTTGTTGTTCAAATATGATACTAAGTATGGATATTCAGCAGTGTAAGTGTGTGATTCAGTAGCTAGTTTAGTAGATTGATGTGATTCAGTAAAGTGCAGAATGTCAGTGCAGTAAAGTAAAGTAGGCAAGATTTATAGTGGTTCAAGGGTGTAATCATGTCAGTCCACTCTTCTCCTGTGATGTTGGAGGTAATTCACTAGAGATTCTTGAGGTAGCTGTTACAGTAATCCCTAAATTGTTTGTCATTCACCAATGAATATGGCTTCACAAACTGAACACTAGAAACAGGTAGGATTGTTGCTCCTAAGTATTCCACTTGACCTTGAAGGGAAGGATTGCCTCTTCACCAGCTTCACCACAAAACAACAGTTCTTGACACTCCTAAAGTGCTTCTCTGTCTTCAGCAAACTTCTTGAAAAAGAAGAGTTTGAATCATGAAAGTGATTCAGCTTTCAGCAAGCTTTGATCAGGATGATATGATCAGCTGCTTGTAGTCTTCAAGTGAGTATGCTAGATGTAACTTGATAACAGGAATAACTTGAAGAAAATATTGATCAATAAATTGAGAGCTCAATGAGGCTCAGCAGGGTAAGATTGCACTTTATTAATTTCTTGCTCAAATACTTGATTGCTTCGTATGAATTCTTATTGTTGTTCATCACTCCCAATCTAACTTAGGAGTCCTCTATTTATAGACTTGAATTTGAAATTCAAATATAGCTGTTTCAGAATTGTCATTATCTTGACTGACTTTTACCTCTGCTGCATTGTACTGACACTGCCAGTGTTCCTTTTTGACAGTCCAGTCTGTCAACCATTGACTTAATTTCTATTGGATAAAGCTCTGAATCTTTACAACGTCCTTTTAATCTTGACCATTGATTTACTGATTAATCCAATACTTGTAATTCATCCTTATCCATTTAATCTTCCAAAAAGAAACTTGGATTAACTCGAATTTTCCATTCAGCAAACATATGTTGTATAGGTCTGCTGATGTCCATATCTATCAGCTAACTTATAGTCTGCTGTGTATTATAAACACATCAGCTGACTGCTTCTCATCTAACTTTTTATTATGAAGTTAGAGTACACCATTTTAACCATAACCAAGTTCCAATCACCACTTAACTTTTATGGAACTTAGACCTTCTACACAAGGTATGTGTGATCATCTTAAGTCATCATAGACTTCCCTATATTCTGATCCCATATCCTTGACTTTAAATACAAAGTTTGATCCCTCAGCCTTCATTACTGAGTTCGAACCCTTAGTCTTCAACCATTAGCAGGTTCCTAGACACTCTATTGTCCTAGACACTCTACCGACGTAGATAGGTATGCTGACCTAGATAGGTCTGCTGAACAAGTCAGCTGACCTCTTTATAGTGCTTGTTTGATCAAACCTATTCAAAGATCAAACTCTAGTAAACTTATACATTCAATTTAGACATCTTTTTTTCTTTGCTCTATAACAGCTAGTCTGGCACTCATCATTAAAACTAAAATATATCTAACATACATGTATTTTGCAAATTAATTAATCATAGTATTATATTAATTATTCGAGAATATTCCGGAAGCCAATTATTGGCTATATGGGGCGCATATGATGTGTATGGATTTTGCAAATTATTTAATAATATTATCATATATTAATATTATACATTAATGAATATAGATTTACACACAAATGCCAATTGATTTATGGTAATACATTAAAGATAGTCAATATTAGATATTGACAATATCTTCAAAATATTTAATATGAGATCCTAAATTTATATAAGATAAATCAATCAAAGATACTTTGATTATTTTACTGGTAAAAGGTTTTCTTTCTCCCCACTCCACACAAGAAGCTTCTCCCATTCAGTTTTTCGGGCATAGGGCGCAGACGCCACTATATATATGTAGTGGGAGTCAAGCTCTTTTGTAACATCACAATTAGAAAAGTTCTAATTTACTTGAAAATTGAGAGCTTCCTAGAGAGAGTTTTGAGGGAGAGAAAAGGTCGGTCTAGCAACCGAGTTTTTTCTGGTAGCAATCCAATGGTGGATTTAGGCAGGTTGTTTGTGTGGACTAGCGGTAGAGACCGAACGCTTGGGCAGCTCCATGCACCACTACTCCTTCGTAGACGATAAAGCTTCGATCTTTTGATTATCCAAGGTAACTTTATCCTATACTAATTGATGTTTTTTGCTTAAACGAAGTCGATCCTGGTTAAAAGGAAATAAATTTTAAATTCCGCTGCGTTACCGTGTAGATTTCCCTACATGAACTTCCTTATTTGCTGAGAGACATTTTTACATATCCAGTTCTTTTTTTAATCTTTTATTTTCCTTCCTTAGATTCTCACATTCTTGTTCTAGAATTTCATGGTTTGATGGAATTTCTTCAAATCTACTCAAGAGATTTTGAATCAAACTTGTAGAATCAAAAGGGGAAATAGAAGATTGTGCAATGTCAGATGTAAATGCATTAGATTAGGATGCACTAGATAGTACCTATGTTTCTTCAATCTCTTTTTCCATCCGACATAAGGATTTTTTTTCATTATGTGAGCTGGTGCCTTCACTAGCATCTGAGTCATTGTTAGTTGACTCTGTTGCTTCTTTGTTTTAACTTCTGGTTTCAGCTTTCAGTGCTTTCCTGCTCTTCCTTTTGTCTGCTGATTTATATCTTTACTTCTCCTCATCTTTGTATTATTCATCTGGACAATCAGCTTTGTAATATCCCTTCTTTTTGCGTTAAAACATCTAACTTCTTGGTGTCTTAACATGATAAAGACTTGTTTTTGGATTATGAACTTCCTTTATTTTGCCTCTTTTTTAACCTGTCAAATTTTCTGATTAGTAATGCCACCTGCTCGTTCAGCTCATGTGTCTCTTTCCTGATTGAGGCAGCTGTTTTACTCAGTTTGGGTGCAACCAATGCACTGGCCTTGTGTGGCTCTGCGGGTTCACCAACTTCATTATTTAGCTCAAATTCATGTTCTTTTAGTTGTGACATCAGTGTAAGAGTGTCAGTATTGGCAAGATCTAATGTGCATTTAAGCGCAGAAGTTATGATCTTCCATCTTTCTGGTAGACTCCACAAGATTTTCAAGATAACTTCTTTTTTTATGGATATGTATGTCCAAGTTGTTGTAGTTCACTGATGATGGTTGAGTATCCATTATCCATCTGGTCAATAGATTCACCTGTCTTAATTTTAAAGTTCTCAAGTTTCTATTTAGCAATAGATAATTTGTTTTCATTGATTGCTTCAGATCCTTAATTGATAAGTGCCAACTTGTCCAACATTTCTTTTGTTGTTTTGCAGTCTTTGATTCTCATGAACATATTACTGTCCAAAGTTTTCATGATCATGTATTTTGCAACAAAATCCATATTTGCTCTTCTCCTTCGTCCTTGATCCAATCCTTCTTTGGATTCTCTATGGATGCTCCTGGATTCGGACTTATGGACTCCACAGTCATGATCTTCATAGGACCTTCATTGATGACATCCAACATCTCTTCATGAGTTGCTGCAAGATAACACAACATCCTTATTGTATATTCCTCAAATTATTAACATTGCCCCTCAAAAAAAAATTATTAACATTGAACACATGAATTTTTTAGACATAAAATTTGTGGACTCCATAATGAGATTATCTAAATATAAAAATGTATACACAAAAACATTGAAAATACTATTGGAAATAAGTGATCTCCTTGTTATCCGAAATCAAATGTGAACATGTTCTTATACAATGAACACTATTCTGCTACCAATTGTTGGTCTCAGAGAAGGGTGAGAATATGATATAAGGGGGGTGAATGACTAATTAGGAGTTCAAAAACTTTTCTTGATGAAAAGCTTTTGTGTAGCTGAATGAAAACCCTTCTAAATACTTTTTCAAAGTGTTTATACAATCACACACAGATAAAATAAGATCGTGAATGTAAGTGCTGAACATAAAATGTTGTTAGTAAATAACACAAAGTTTATAGTGGTTCTGGTTGTGTAATCCCTTAATCCACTCTTCTCCTGTGATGATTGGAGGAATTCACTATTGTTTTTCACCAATACAATAGGAAGATTGTCCTTGACTACACAAGCTTCACAATCTACAGACTATCACTCATTGGCTACAAAAGCTTCAATGACTCAGTCTTCACACAATGCTCCTTAGGAACAAATCCTTCAGCAGCTATCACATCACACAACTCCTTCTTAGATTCCTATGATTCAGTCTCTTGAGAGGGGTGTGAATTTGATAAATCCACAAAACTGAACAAGGTCATCACTTTTAATCTGTGTCTTAGACCTATTCAAGGTCGTCACAGACTTCCTTGGTTATAAGTCAGTCCATAAATATCATCACTTTACTGTCCTGGTTCTTTGGCCATCTTCACTCAGCTGGTCATCTATTCTTCATTCCACTGAGCTGCCCTACCAGTCTAGTAAAATGGTTGTCTGACTGAACTTATACAAATTTCAAACATTAAGTAAAGCCTATACGAACATTTCTAACTTACTTCAGGCTTGTTATAATAGTTAGTATGACGATGATCAAAACTATAATGCCCCACTCCTAGAAACCGAGCCCTTATCCGGAAGAGAAATGTTCTGCGCGTATAACATTATATAAATCTAACATAATACGCAAGCCTCTACGTCATCGTATCAAATAAAAGCAAACGGAAGCTAAAAAGACTCAGGTAAAAACATAAATGCTACTAAGAATAGACACAACCAAACTAAAGATGGATAGTTAATCACAACAATGAAATAAAACCAAAGACTTACACAATACGAGATCTTAAAAGTACAAACCAAACTTACAAAAGTCATCTTCAAGGCATCAACATCATCAAGTCGTCGACTACTCTTGGTCAACCTGCTTGTCTTCTCACCCCACAATGCATACAAAAGAAAATGCAAAGGAGGTAAGTACAAAGTACTTAGTAAAAGTGAGAAGCTAATGAATAACTAAGTTCTACAACAAAAGGTTATTATTGTGATTATTATTAAATTATCCTTATGAGACCGACTCAATCTACGGTTCACTTCATGTCCATCAACATGTCATGACTATACGTTTCTAGCTTAGTTTATCATGGTTACGTCAGCACTCAAGGGCTACGTGAGATGTTTCCACCACGAGATGGTGCCAACCGACAGTGACATGCACTGTTGGTCCCGGGTATCCCCGGTATGCATACACGTCCGGTGAAGTCCCCCTACCATTTGGCCGCTAGTCAGTCGCATAGTTGTCCACCTAGCCGGACGAGTCATATAGTCGATATTGACATGTGCCTAACTAAAAGTGACATGACGTTTAAGCTTATTACTAAGCAAGTATGTATTTATTATTTGTTGTTAACTAGCCACCTATGTATTTTCAAATAATCTCCCTCACACCTACTTCTCTCTTTCCTAGACCACTAGACACGGACAAGGCCTAGCAATTACACAGACATTGATGAACTCTAGTTCATCAAAGCACAAGCCCTTTCATGCTCTTCCGACGGTCCCTAACTTCAACTCCCTTGAAGTGTACATTCGGTGTCGGAACTAAATGCATCAGAAACTCAATCAAGGCTTGCTCATGTTCATATAATGTTACTAAATCAAGAATTAATATTTAAAACTCATCTCGTGGCTTAAAACCACACTTTTCCCAAACTAGGCTGAATGCGTGTGCATTGCACACAGAAAATCCCTAACTTGACCTTTTTGCACTTAAAAGTCTTCCACCCAGTTCCAAACATATTCAACATAAAACATACTCAGAAATACAGCAGCAATAATGTTCTAAACATCCTATAGCATATCATAAACTGCAGCTACACACATAAACATGATGTCTAACCACCAACCTATAACAAACTTAACCTAAACATTATAAAACTATAATTATTCATTAGGAAGAGCCTCTTACCTTAATTGAGAACAATATTCAAGGCAAAAGGCCAAGTGACTGCTACAACCCTTGATCCTCAAACCCAAAACCTACTTGATCAACAAGTAAGCCCTAAAATCCTTTTTTTTTGTAAAAACCAAACTGCAAAACTTTTTTAAACTGAAGATTCCCTGGATTACGTGCTGTGAAACTACTTTTATAAAAATTTACACTCCAAGACGATCGTTTCGACTACTCATGGCTGTGAAACAGGGCTACGTATTGAAAGATATGAATTTTTGAAGAATCGAACCCGACGAAAACCAAATACTACGGCTAAATTGGAAACTTACGAAATTAAGAGATGTCATTTTCCAAAGTTGCGTCTCATCACGGTGATCACTTTTCTCTACCGCAGCACCTTGAAATGATGAACGGATGGGCCCTGCGACTGAAGTTTACGCTCTCCTTTTTTCTGAATGTTGCTGTAGTTGTCTGAATCCCTTTTTTTTTTGTTCTGACGTCGTTACTTCTCTCTCTTTTTTCAGAATCGGCGTGACAAAATTATTATGAGGGAATGTTGAATATTATTTTCCTTAAATAGCTATCAATTAATTTCATTAATTAATTAGCTAAATCCTTTTTTTCCTTATAATTACTTTCCAAAACTTTTACTTAACTCCCTTTTAATTAATTAAATAAAAGTCAAATAATAATTAGGTCATAGTGAATACACCCATTTACTATTTTACCCTTTTATGAAAAGTTGGGATGTTACAAAAACAATAAAATGTTCCTAACAAGAATAATGATATAGTTCAAAATAAGCCTTGAGCATGGTTTTTAGTGCTGAGTAGTGTGATGTAGAGTATGCAAGTACTGAATGTAAAGTGCTGAAAGTAAAAGAGTCAAGAAGTGTTATTGATCTACGGAGAGGCGTAATCTCCTACATGACCGCTTCTCCCATGACTTAGGAGGTATCACTATTGTACTCTTAACTAATACAATAGGAAAGTGTCCTTGACACCCCGCTGATGCTTCACACTATATATTTCCAATCCTTGAAACCCTGCAGATGCCTCACACCCCACAAATGATTTAATGGTTTATTTGCACACAGCTCATCTGAAGAACTTCCTTTCTCCAACATCTCGTATGTCTTCTTCCATGTTCCTTCACACCCCGTAGATGCTTCAACTGGTATCTTGACTTCTTTGTGATTGATTATTGGATAAAGAGGCTGTTGTATCAAATTAATGATATAAAGATGAGAGCCTTTTTGCTGAATCTAACTTTGAAGTTTCTGTTGCGGATCTCTTGATCAAGTAGATCACTAGATGTTTTCTGTTTAGCTTGTTGATCTTGATCTACTTGATTTTCTGTATTCGAAGCGGTAAGCTTAGAGATGAAGATCTTGTTGAGAGATACATTTCAAGATATTCAAGAACTTAGCTTGTTGATCAATTACTTCTCCTATTGCTCTTCTTTGTCTTTATATAGTCTTCGTAGCGTAGGTGTACCATTGTAGAATGAGTGGCTCTGATTCAATGCTGAGTTGTCACTTGAAATTTTGAAATTGGACCGTTCAGCTTTTATCCTTCGGAGCCTGTACTTGTTGGCTTCTAAGAGATAACTTTATAGCATCGAATGCTATTTTCCACATGTATGATTTTATAGCGGTTATATTAAATGTTGATCATATGGACGGCAACACGCCTTTTAATTTTCACTTCATATATCTTTTAGTCACATGAGAGCATTTTGTCATCTCAGGTCTGATCCATGACTCGTCTGGAACTTTAATGCTATTCTCGTCTGCTCTTGTTTTACTTGTGGGTCTGCTCTGCTCCTGAATATTCTGACTTGAGTAGTCTTTTGACAAATGGACAAGAGTCTGGTCTTCTGGTCGTATGGTCTTCTAGTCTTCAAGTCTTCAAGCCTAGACAAACTTAGATTCTACAATTACATGCAAGGTCTAACTAATCCTATGCAATTCGCATATCAGACTACTGAGCAAACCTATACTTGACCGCATCGTCATCCAGCTGGACAGTATCCGAATAGAGGCAGGATTAAGAGAAGAACCCGCAGATCGGGTAGCAGCTATTACAGTACGCTCGTCGGTATGAGTCCTTTCAGTGGAGGCACTAACGTAGATTATTGATGCATGATATGGGGGATTAGCTCCCGTAGCTGTTAAAGATCTAAAATATACCAGCGGGGATGATTGTTGCTTGATATGGGGGAATAACTAATCACTCGTAGTTAGAACTAATCTTTATAAACTCATCGGAGTATAATTGTGTTTGCTCTTGCACACTTATTGGCACCATTATTTCTTCTTTGTTCAATATTTGGTCATAGACCGGAATTGTGACACTCAATCTAGATTAAACATATCTTACGAGTCTCTATGGGATTCGACCTTGACTCACCAGGAATCTACTACGATTGACCTAGTCCTATTGCTAGTAGTTTGTGCTTACACCACGGCGTGACCACCTCCCCCAGCTCAGACTCCTTCTTCGCAGAGGCTTGGAGATGAGCCGCATGTCCAGATTGCATAGCCTTCAGCTCAGCAGCTTGAGCTTTAATCTGCCTTTTTAGGTCCTTGACCTCCATCTCCTTGGCCATTTCAGACTCTTTCCGCGATGTGAGGCCTTCTTCTCCAGCAAGGAGATCTTCCCTTCAAGATTGGATACGGTAGATCGGGATCACGCCCGGCCGAGTAAATAGTTCCCCGACCGACGAGTTCCTGCGTGTGAGACGTACGGTCAGAAGAAGAGTTAAGGGTCTAGGAAATTAAGATAACAGGAAACTAAACATACGTAATTCATTGCCTTAAGACCAGAAGGAACCAACTCCCGCTCTAACATCCCAAAAATTGCTTCTTGCGCGGTGGCGACATCTTCTTCATCCCCTCACCTGGGATGACCAGATCTAAAGTGAGGTCATGAGTGGCATCAAGTCAACTCTTCTTGCTCTGACGCTCCTCCGGATTGACCTCGGTTAACCTATTATCTTCTTTAACATCTTTGCCCTTGGAAGAGGATGCATCAGTAGGGTTGGGGACAAGATTCTTCCCAGAAATTGGATCTTTCAGAACTGCATCATCATTTAGCTCGGAAAGCATCCGAACAGAGGCAGGATTCAGAGAAGAACCCGCAGTTCGGGCAGCTGAGATCGCAGTACGCTCTTTGGCGTGAGTCCTTTCAGTGGAGGCACTCTATTTAGATTGTTGCACTACCCCTCCGCACCAACAACACTCAGAAGGTCAGCAAAGGCGTTCACCACAATAGATGCACAAAAGGATATTATTAGATACAGAACCTGAAAATGCACTAAAAAAGAAGACAGAAGTACATGAGAAATAAAACCCTACAATCTCTTTGAGCCGAAGGATCAAGAACCACATATGGATCTGGCCCAGCTCCTGCCAACCGAGCAGCCTCAATAAGCCGGGAAGGAAGTCGGTTGTATCTCAGGAAAATCTTGGACACCATAATAGTCCGCAGCGCTTGGGCGTCGATGACCTCAGAGAGGGTATCTTTAGGTTGTTCATCCATATTCCCTCGACCCAACCTAGACGCACCCTCATGCCACACAAAGAAATTTCCTTCCACCCTTTGTACGAAGTCAGCCCATCTATTAGAAAAGGATTTCTTTCCCCTTTTCTGATCGGCGGGGTAAATAGTAGAATCCAAGATTGTCTTTGACCGATTTGACCTGGTACAAAGTTCTAAAATGATCTACTGTAGACTTAATTCATGCCATCCGAGATAATATCAAACCCTAGTATACTTCTTACCCTATTAAGAGCTAATTGGGCAGTACCGAGGCCATAGTGTTCGAGCACCGTCAAGTAAGCCAGGCAACACAGAATTCGGAGACCCCCATCAAATTGGTCTTCGTGTATGGCACAATACCCCTCTGGTGGTTGAGATGAGTAAGGGTTAGTATTTGTAAGGATCTGGGCACTATAGACATTTAAATCTACCCCATACTGGATGCAAATATCGATTACCTTCTCCTGTTTCAAAACAGACTTGATTCTGTGGTTAGCCATCAGGTCCTTCGTGGTCCTAAGGGTTTTATGTTTTGGAGAGAGAGTGAGCAAAGGCAAGTGATTACTCTATGGGTGTATTGAATACTGGCAAAGCCCTTACCCGCTAACAGAAAAACAATAAGAAAAAGAAGAAGAGGTAAAGAACATACTTGTGTGGAGTCGGAGATTGAGAAAGAAGATGGAGAAGAGTCGTTACAGCAGTACCGGTCCTTTGATTTAAAGACAATGGTAAAGAGAACAGTTGATATTACAAGGGTTATAAATCCCCAAACACGCTATCGAAAACAGTCTCACTTCTAGAGACGTGGGTAAGAAATGCCTTGTTTCTTGCAAAAGTTATGACAGTGTCATAACGGAACCCTGACAACTAGCAAAACAAGTGGGTTTACGCTTTATGAGCCTCGATGACAGAGACCAAACTTTGATAAATGGCAGAGCTGACCAAGACCGAGATGCTTTGGCCAGCTCTAGGGGCTTATGGCGGAGGTTGGGTCAGCTCTTTCCATATGTCATCTCATGGATGGATAAGTGATAATAGAGTAAGTGATGATGTACGGTTAAGAGCCAGGGGTCCAAACTAATGCCCAATTGTAAGACCTCTACCCGAGGTAGGAGATCAGTCCATCCTGAGCTGACCCACTTCCCAGTCCAGCGCAGGATGGTCTGGGTGCGAAGAACTTGGGTCAGTGCGGCTCGGACCATAGTGTCTCCGGGAGCTCGACATAGGTCAAATAGAGTTAACCTTGATTTTCCCACATGGGTAAAATCAGTGATATGTATGGAAAGAATCCTCCATCATAATAACTCTGACCCTATCATTTAAACTGCCGTAATTACCTCTTGTATTCATGGAGATAAACGCACAGTGGTTACAAGCTAAGAGTTCTTGATGGACACAGAATATTCATCGTCGAGGGAATGAGTGTTCCCTATATAACCAATCCTATGAACTACGGCAGACTTGATTCATGAATAATCCCGGGATATGTAGGCAACTTGAAAAAAAAATTATCAGGCTCAGTCTAAATCTCCACAAAATCACCCTTGTTTTGTATATTTTCTCTTGAATTAATTGTCACTAGGAGAACACGGCCCGGATTTATTATCGGGCGATACCCAGGATCGTCATAGTTGTAAGATTCTAGTTGTTGACTGGTGTGGCTGCGATTTGAATGAGCTTTTTATTTGCTTTCCTTTCGGGCATGCATCACATAGACTTTCTTTCTTGAATGTGATTTTAGGTAAGCCTTCCACTAGTTTTATTACTGATAGTTTGTTGATTGTCATGAAATTCAGATGATTTAATCTTCTGTTCCAAATCCAGCTAGGTGATTGCTTGTGCTTCACTAGCAAACAGTTTTTGCTTTGATGTCTTCCAATCCACAACATACTTGTTGTCTTCTCTTTTTCCTCCAAGCACAACAGTGTTGGTTTTCTTGTGGATCAGTTTACTACCTTCTTTGCTGAAATGTATATTGTACCCTTTGTCACTGAATTATGCTCAAAATATTGAAGCTTAATCCCTTTATATATGCCACATTCTGAATCTTCAAGTTATTTTTAAACATTGTGCCTTCCCTCTTAATCTTTCCAGGCTTATCCTTGCCTCCAAATATAACTTTACGACCATCAAAAGCCTTCAAATCAGTCAACCATCCCTTGTGCCAGTCATGTGTCTGAAACATCCACTATCTATGTACCAGACATCCTAGAAAACAAATTAAATATTTTTAGGTACCCAACACTGTTTGGGTCCATACCTATTAGCAGTCATGCCTCCTACCCCAAGTGTATATCGAAAGGTTCTTCTTCTTAGATCAACCTCATAGGTATAAGGCATGGCGGAAAGCTTTAAATTGATTTACTAAAAGTATCCTTATATACTTTATTTCCTTTTAACATTTTAGCATCTTGTTTCACTTTCCAATAGACAAGAAGTGACCTATTCTCATTTTTGCCTTTTGTATCCTAGACCAGGCCTTTGCTGGTGTTTCCTGAATACATTTGAATTTTTTATGAGCTAGTCTCCATTATATGTTGGAGGTGGAATATTCCAATCATCTTCTGAATGGTAAAGTCTTCCCTTACCTTTCAATATTATTTTGCGTTTAGTAGGCTGGTGGTAAGATGATTTACGCTGCTGTTTCACTACACTAGTGTTTGACTTCACTAGTGCATGATGAGTAGTAGTTGAGTTAGTGGTCTGTCTTTTTCAAAAGTTAGGGCCAGTTTTGGTCTTTAATTCAGATCTATGTTAACCATTGTGCCTTTCCTCATCTTGACTATTGTAGCAAAGACAAGATCTGAATCCAAACCTTTTTGGGGGTTTGTAAACTGGTGCATTGACTGCCTCAGCTGGCGTAGAAATCCTATCTGCTAGTAAAGTTATATCCTTAGCTAGTCTGTCAACATCATATGACTGATCATCTGATGTTTTTTGAATAGCTAAGTGTGTTTTTCTTTACTAGCTGAGTTAGATTTTTGCATATCTAATTCCCTTTTTAATCTTTTATTTTCCTTTCATAAATTCTCACATTCATGTTCCAGAATTTCATGATCCATTTGAATTTCTTCAAATTTGTTAATGAGATTTTGGATTATGTTTGCAGAATCAACAAGGGAATAAAAGATTGTGCACTATCAGATGTGGATGCACTTGATGAGGATGCACAAGATAATATCTCTGTTTCTTCAATGTCTTTTCCCATTAGACATAGGCATGCTTTGTCATTCTGTTAGCTGGTGGTGCTTTCACTAGCATCTGTATCACCATCAGATGACTCTTTTATGCTACCGTCTTCACTGCTAGTTTCAGCTTTAAGTGCCTTCCAACTCTTCTTTTTATCTGATGAATGCCTCTTCTTCTCTGATGATTTGTGCCTCTTTTTTTCTTCATCATTATCTTTCTTTTCTTCTAGACAATCAATCTTGAAAAGTCCCTTCTTTTTGCAAGTGAAGCATCTGACTTCATCATCTTTCATCTTGGTGTCTTTACTGGAGGAAGACTTGTGTTTGGATGATGAACTTCCTTTGTACTGCTTCTTCTTGAATATTCCAAATTTTATTATCAATAACGCAACTTGCTCCTTCAACTTCCGTGTCTCTTTGCTGGTTGAGTCAGCTGCTTTACTCTGATGTGTTGCAATCAGTGCACCGGTCTTGTGTGCCTCTACTGGCGCACCATTTTCATTGTTTATCTCAAATTCATGAGCTTTCAGCTGTGACATAAGTGTCAGTGTGTCAGTATTTGCAAGATCCAGTGTGCCTTTAAGAACAAATGTGATGATCTTCCATCTTTCAGGTAAACTCCTTAAGATCTTCAATCAGACATCTTTCTGTGGATATGATTGCAATTCACTGTTGATACTTGAGAATCTGATGTCATCAATGGATTCCCCAGTCTTCATTTTGAAATTCTCAAATTTCTGTTTGGCCACAAACTGTTTGTTTTCCTTGATTGCATTAGATCCTTCATTTATGAGTGCTAGCTTGTTCCACATTTCTTTTGCAGAATTGCAGTCTTTGACTCTAATGAACATGTTTTTATGCAGAGTCTTCATTAACATATCATTTGCCACATAGTCCAGATTAGCTGTTTTCTATCATCCTTTATCCAATCCTTCTTTGGTTTCTCTATGAAGCCCTTTGATTTGGACCTGTGGTTTCTACTGTCATAATTTTGATAGGACCATCATTGATCACATCCAGTATTTCTTCATGTGTTGCTTGATGACGGTTAAAATAGTCTATCCTACGGCATCAATATTATATCCATTATGAGCTAATAATAGTTGTTTCGACCTATAAATATGAACCATTTACGTTGAATATCATATGTCGGTTTTGTGTGTCGAGAAATCTGCACTTACCGTTTATTTTCCCTATTTCGATATTATTTCGTGCATTATTTGATTATTTTCAGGATACGAGATATTGGGCTGAGCATTATGGATGAATCTGGAGTGGACTGAATGAAAGGATTGGGCCTAGGGTATTCCAGAACGTTCCAAGTTAAGTCGGTTGAAGAAAAAGGACAAAAGTACCCCCGGTAACCCGGGAGGCGGTGCCGACTTACCGAGGTTCGAGAATCTTCCGAAACGCATTTTCTTGGATGAGGGGTAGAACTAGATGTTTCTAAGTCGGTTTTGATAGCTATTAATAAGAGGCTTCGCCTCAGAACACTATGTACCCAAAATTATTCAAGGAAAATATGCAATAAAAGTTCTTTGTTCTTTATGTTATTTATTTTATGAGTTCTGGTTGGAAAGACGATAGATTCGCGGCCTAGGGTGGAGATCCGAGGGAGATCTACTCTCATCTTTGAGGGTATGACTTTCTGTCTTTTCCGAGTTGTAGATCTATCGTTGTTCTATCCGACTAGTATGGTTTAATTGCTTATTTAGTTTAATTATGTAGTAGTTAGTTTATTTTACCCCATTTGTTATAGATCTGATTCGTTGGTGAAGAAATCATGAAATAGTGGTTGCGTTCTTATTATCTGCGAGGGTCTATATCGCTAGATCTGAATACCTAGTAAATTACTAATTCATGATAATCGGCGCCAGCTACGTCGATCGATAGATTTAATTTACATGTTTGTATCCTGATCAACTATTTGCATGTTATCGTAAACTAGCATAAAATACGAATAGTGAAGTGCTATGTTTGGACATTATGTAGAATGGACCCTAGGAACGTGCTGATCAATGTCGACAGCTGTTTAGGCGGGTTTGCGGTATGAGTTAGTGCTCAATATCGACAGGTCTAGTTCTTTATGTGTATAGGCTATTACGGACCAATGAAGGAAGGTAGCTTGCATATGGATTGTCTACTACCATTGTCGGAGTAGATAGGGTTAGGAGTTGAACCCGTAGCTGAACAATGAATATATTCACAAATGGGGAGAACTGTTGAGTGTGTGGGGGGGAATAACTAATTACTCACAGTTGAACTAATACATTAGAAACTTGTTTTTTCTTAGAGTGAGCAAGCATAACCTTGTTAATTTGAGGCACCATTTTACTACTGTCTATTATAAGTTGGTCGTAGACCATATTCGTGACAAGCTCAATCTTAATAATTAGACGTTCTTATGAATATCTGTGGGATTCGACCTTGACTCGCCAGTACTCTACTACGATAGACCTAGTCCTATTTCTAGTAAGTGCCTTGCACGTGATCAAGATTTTTTGCTCCATTGCCGGGGACTCGTGTCAAGAATACTTTTTATTTAAGATTTAGTGTTATGTATATATTTGAGTCTGTTAAATTGTCTGTTTGTACTAGAGTCATATAGAGTCAGTCCTGTTAAAATCTGGAAAAAAAAGGTACGACCAGTTTACCGAGGGTACACTGCAACTCTGGTAAACCGGGAGTCTGAAAATTCAGCGGACAAGCAGGGAGAGCAGCAGCAGTTAGCAGGTAAGTCTTCATGAACTATAACTATTAATCCTGCTACTTTACCCTATCCCTCTAGGAAATATAAGCCGAATAATGATGATAGAAACTTGTTTTTGCTTAGAGTGAACAAGCATAACCTTGTTAATTTGAGGCACCAATTTTACTACAGTCTATATTACTAAGTTGGTCGTAGACCACATTAGTGACAAGCTCAATCTTAATAATTAGACGTTCTTACGAGTCTCTGTGGGACCTATTTGATTGAGGCAGGAATCCACCAGTTTGCTTCGGTCTCTCGCCACCAATAGGATCATTGTATCTAAAACCAGGGTGATGGTGAGAACCTAGGCGATATCCACCCGCATAAGGATCTCCTTGCCTTCCAAGATAGTATATGTCCTCTGTGTTGGTTGCTTCAATCCCTTGAATTTTCTCCACCTTGGCAATGCCATCCATCTTCTCATTGATCACTAACAGATGGTATAAAATCTTTTGAAAGGCATCCTCTCTAAATACACCTTCAGCTGATCTTGCAGTTTCAACATCATGTGTTCCCCATTGACTTGCAAGTTCTATCTGCTCTAACTTCTCCAAGGATTCGTCTAGTGATTGCAATGCAAAACACCCATTGCTTGATGCATCAACTCTCATCTTCTCACTTGTCCGCAATCCACGGTGGAAACTGTGCATCCTTACTGGCAAAGTGATATCATGATGTGGGCATCTCCTTTGAATCTCTACCAAGCCTCTTGGAAAGTTTCATTCAGTTTTTGCTTGAAGTTCATTATCTCTTGCCTCATCTGAAGTGACTTCTCAGATGGACAATACTTATTCTTGAATTTCTGCAAGAGATTTGTCCATATTTGGACGGAACCTGCTGCTAGAGACAAAAGTCATTGCTTTGCTTTATCTTTCAATATGAAAGGAAACATCTTATGCTTGATATTATCCCCTGGTAATCCTGCTGGCCGTACTATGCTGATTATCTCCATAAAGTTAGTGACATGAACACTATGATCTTTATTGGTCATTACGTGAAAGGTAGTGTAGTTGGTCACCATCTGAATAACTTTAGGCTTCGGATTAAAAAATTCAGCTGCATTCTCTCGCTAACAATCTCTGTTACAAACTGGTCAATTGTCGGCAGGGCATAGCTTTGTAAATTTGTTATGTCTGCAGGTACAACCACTCATGCTCTTCCTCAATGGGCACCATTATCTCCATTCACTCCTTTATTTACTCTGTTTCTTGGTGTCATCATCTCATCAAGATCTTCCAAGTTTGGTATCTCCTCTTCCTTCTAACTTTGGTTTGCTTCGTTTGATCTCTCATCATTCACCAGCCTTTCAGTTCTTTCTCGGGCTTCCTTTAACTTCTCCTTTGCAAATTTCAAAATCGCAGGTATAAATCTCTCGAGTTTTGTGGCAGAACTCCATGTGGCATATTACAATGACACAAAAAGAAAAAGAAAAAAGTTAGTGACTTGCCTCGGCGGCAATTACACTCGCCTGGTAGACCCAAAAATATATGGACACTTACTACTGACACGACTCTAACCGAACATATACGATTCTGAAAATTCTGGAAGGGCTCGCGATTGCCAGATGGTATCTGGCAATTTGGGGGCAAAATTTCTAAAATAACAGAACAGAACTGTTATGACTCAAATAATTACAGACAGACTCAATAAACAGAAAACGAAAATATTCACAAAAAAATAGAAAATATATACAAATTCTCAATCTCGAATTAAAACAAAATTTTGACAATAATCCCCGGAAACGGCGCCCGAAAACCTTGATGTCGCGGTGGTGCAATCATGAACTACTAACAATAGGTCTAGGTCTATCGAGTGTAGTGAACGTCAAAGCAAGGGTGTCAAATCCATGGAGACTCATAAAATAACAAAATTAATCCAAGATTGAGAACAACAAAAATGGTCTACGACCAATAATGGTGCAGGAAACTAACAATGGTATCAGTGAACACACAAAATTATGCAAATTCAACACAAAGAGTTCCTAATGTATTAGTTCTAACTATGAGTTATTAGTTGTTTCCCCTAATTTGTGCATTGAGCTACCCAGTGGTGAATTTTAACTCTTTAATAGCTATGGGTGCTAACCCCTAATATTACGCTACTTCCATGGGACAGACAGTAGGTGCATATGTGCAATTAACATCCTTCATTTGATGTATTAATCCACACGCAAGAAAATCTTAGGATATCCGGATCAAGCCCGAGGAGCTCCTCAAACAACCATCGTGGACTGACTGGCATGTTCCTAAGGATCGATCTAGTAGCACTTCACCTTGCAAGTCCTTCATGCTAATTTATGATAACATACAAAAAGTTAATCAGACCAAAAACATTTGTCGATCAGATGTAGCTAGCGCTGATTATCATGAATTAAGGTTTACTAGGTATCTCACAATTGCGATAATGACCGTCGCAATTGTGGGAGAGCGCAACAACTATTCTATGAGTTCTTCACCACGATTCAGATCAAAACATAAACGTGGTAAATAAGCTAACTACTACATAGCTGAACTAATATTAACAATCAAACCATACTAATCACACAAGAACAACGATAAATCTACATCCAGAAAAAGCCAAAAAACCATACCATCAAAGACAAGCATAGATCCTTTGCAGATCTCTCCCTAGAAGGCGAATTCGTCAGATCCGTGACTAGAATCATAGAAAATAAAGAAAAGAACTAAAGAATATTGATTTCATAATGGTTGTAGTATTCATAAAACTGGTACAATGAAACTGAGGTCCGATGCCTCATATTTATAGTTGAATAACCGACTTATCTAACTCTAAAAACTTCCCCTCATCCAAGAAAATGTGTTTCCCGAAGCTTTTAGGACGCTTGAATTTGCGGGTACACACCTCGCACTTGTGGGGGCAATTTCGTCCTTTTTTTTTCTACCAACTCAGTTAGAAAGGTTCTGGAATGCCCTAGGCCCAAATCTTGTCCAGTCCGCTCTAGAATCAGTCTTCAACACTCAACCCAAATCTTGTAACCTGAAAATCATCCAGCAACACATGAAATAATACAAATTTGGGGTATATAAACGTTAAATGCGAAATACTCAACTCGTGAATTCAAATGTTCATCCCTCTTTGTGCTGTTCGTACCACGTTTTAACATTTTTTGTTGCCCACATCGATTTCTTCCTCAAAACACTTGTAAAATACTTTATATCACGCATTTTTTCCAACATGTGTTCTTTTATTTGTATGCTCATAACGTTTAAGAGGTTGCAATCTTGGAGACTCCTTCCTGCAGCACTTTTTAGTAAAGTGTTGTGCTTTCTTTACCCTCACCGCAAGTATTAGATCAGACCGTCAGAAAGAAAGTATGGCAAATGCGTGTTTCTTCCATCCTGAGAAGTCTCAGAAGTCCATAGGTTGGGATCTTTGCAGCTCTTCAGCAAGCTTGTGTAGTAGTGATGGAGGTTGAGATCAAAGTATTTCGTACCATTGATTGCAAAATCTGAGATAGTTGATGAGATCATGAAGAAAACAAGATGAAGATCAAGTTGTGGTTGATTACGAGAGAGTGGCTAGAACCAAACCAGCCAGTGGCCACGAGTTTGATGAAGATGGCAACCTTTGGCATCCGAATCGGCTCTGCGTTCCGAATATGGAAGATTTGAGGAAGACAGTGATGAATGAAGCCAACGAGATAGCATTTGCAGTTCTTCATAGAGGAACCAGGAGTTGTAAGGAGTTGTATCAGTGCTAATGATGGCCTCCTATGAAGATAGGGATTGCATGATTTGCTTACAACAATATTTACCAAGCCATTATCGAGATGCCACTCCTGAATCTCTATATGGAAGAAAGCGTAGAATGCTAGTCGTTTGGGATGAAGTGGAGCAATGAAAGATTTCATGACAAGAGTTGATACAGTAAGCCAAAGATAAGGTTGAAGTGGATTTTTGCAACCCCAAGATGGCTCAATACTGATAGAAAAGTTGCGCGGACGTACGAAGAAGACCGTTAGAGTCTGAAGCATGAGATAAAAGTGTATCTCAAGGCATTTCCAATGGGAAGAGTAAGACGGTTAGGGCAGATGTACAAGTTAATTCACAGTTATGAAGGATGATAGGCCTTTTCTATGTGTCCAATCTTACAGGCAATGTACCGGGTCAATTGTAGCCTAGAGTTAATGAGTCAAGATCGTATCCCAAAGGTTTACCAAAGTTGGTATCGTTCCTAGTTTAGGTCAACACTATTATTGAACAGAGTGATTTGTCAGATCACCGGTTCTAACAACTAATTAAACACAGAAGAAAAGAGTTTAAACTATGAAAAGAGAGATAGCCGAGCTATGATCCAATCTAATACTCACAAACCCTAGATAAGTCCCGAGGTGTTCTTGACTTACCTAAATGTTCTCGATGTCATATGTAAGGTGTCATTTCCTATTTCTGAGAATAGACATTATTTCAATAATCTACCCTCATATGTCATGTTCAACAGTCCGCTGACCGGATTTAACTGACCCAACACGGTCTATGGTCAATGAAATGCTTGACGAGTTGATATAACCTCACACACGAAGCCGAATCTGAACAACTCAGTCGGTTTTACAGGGTGATCCTAGAACCCCGGTTCCCGTACCCTCTCACAAAATACATGTGTAAAGGGGATATGTGTGATATGATTATCAAGTGATCAATTCAACAAACGTCATAAGAATAAGTTCTAGAACTACGGTAACATCGAGAATCAACAATCAAACATCAAGAACACCACATGTACAGGCTAAGGTTCGATTTTGAAGACTATCACATAACTCGACTATCGGTCATTAGCATCTCATTCTAACAACAAAATAAAAGAAATCAACATAGCATAAATCAAGATCAAAAGCAAGAACAAGAAATGAAATTGAAATACCAAAAATATATAGCTGTAGAAAATCAAATCTCTGAGCGAAATCTTGTCAATAACGCGTCAAGCTATCTCCGAGATCCTACGGATTACAATGATCTACAACTAAACTAAGCTAATTTACCTACAAACTAATCTAATCTAATAAAAGATGAAGAAAAACGTAGAAAAATCGATCTATTTATCTATATATATCTATATATATCATATGGGGGGTATTTATAGTGTTTGGTGAGATCTGACTGTTAGGCGTGCGCCTAGGGTTTTTTAGGCGCACATCTAACATGCAAAAAAGTAGAAATACGGACTGAAACTTTGGACAAAATTAACCCGTAGGCGTGCGCCTAACATTTCTCAGGAGCATGCCTGCTGACACACCTTCAGTAAATTGGCCATAACTGTGTGTGTAGACCTCTAAATCAAGTGATTTAAAATGCGTTTGAAAGATAATTCAATTTTTTACAACTTTCATGAAGATGTAAATCCCAGAAAATGCAGATGTATGGGAGGTATGGTTGTAGTACCAACTAGTTTTGATCCGTTTGAACGGTTATGCTTTGGGCACACGTTCCAATCCTCGTATCTCGCCTTCCGGTCATCTCGAACACCTAATACCTATACAAAATCACAAAAAATACCATACGTAACCCCTACTGGACACTAGGTAGACCGAGAATGTATTAAAACACTGAAAAATAATGAGATTTCCGGACTTTTCTACCTAGGTCTCGAAATGATAACCATGGTGTAAAATACATCAAAATACAAACAAATGTCTCCAGAAACATATAAAACGAGGTACAAATGGGGTATAATCACATAGTAAATGATAGCCAATTTGACTCTCATCAACTACACCCTACTTAGCGTTTGCTCGCCTTCGAGCAAAATGAGCGATTCAAAACTAAAGATGGAGTCAACATTGAAGTCATACATGTAGTCTATAAGTTTTGAAATGGTAAAACACAAGTAATTGACACAAATGCATAGGATTAAAGTTCAACCTTGTATTGATAAAAGAATATATGTGTGTGTGTATAGCTTCTTCATCATTCGTCACCTACGACCTGTTTATATTATAGACGTATAATGTACCGAGGTTACACCATAGGCTTATACTTCATAAAATGTTGGTCCTAGAGAAGGGTGAAACTATAGTCAGAGGGGGGGTGAATGACTATAGTGGAGTTTCAAAAACTTTTCTTATATTAAAAGCTTTTGGGCAGTGGATAAGTCCCTTCTTAAAATGTTGTTTCAAAGTAGATTATGAAATCACAGATATGTAGTATGCAATAAAATGAAATGCTGTAAAGTAAATTGTTGAAAGTAAATAGACACAAAGGCTTATAGTGGTTCAGGGTGGTGTAATCCCTTAATCAACTCTTCTCCTGTGATGATTGGAGGAATTCACTATTGTTTTCATAGATACAATAGCATGATTGTCCTTGGCTACACAAGCTTCACAATCTATAAGACTATCACTCCCTGACTTCAAAATCTTCAGTGACTCAGTCTCTTTCACTGCTCCTTGGGAACAAATCCTTCAGCAGCTATCACAAACACAACTCCTTCTCAGATGGCTCTGATTCAGTTGCTTGATTGATGTGAATTGGATTCACGGATCTTGTTGATCACTCTCAATGCTTGATGTGGAATTGTAGCTCTCAGTTTTGAGTTGATCACTAGATGATTCTTTTCAGCACATATAGAAGGCTTTGAACATTTACTGTGTTTTTGCTTAGATTAATCGCTAATTTTCTTGTCTATCAATGCTTTCTATTTATAGCCTTGATAATCCTTAATTTGAATTTCCGTCCGTTGGCTATTTAATTTGGGGAATGATCCTTGATTTCATTCTTGATTCCCCCTTAATTGTATTCTCCTTCATTTCAATGATCGGATTTTTCTTCAAACGTTTATCCGAAAATCCGTCCTTGATTGATCCTTAATTGATTATTAATTTAATGCTTGATATTCATCATTTGAAATCTGAGTAGGTAATCTTTATTTGACCGATCCTCAAACGGTTAAGTAATCCTTTTGCATTAGCTGTTTGATTCTTCCTTCACCGCTCATCTTTGACTTAGCCGATACTTGCTTTACTCTACCGGTTTACTGCCTTGTTGTTTTACTTAGATCTTTCAAACACTTCTTGTTCTTCACTGATCCTTGATTTGGGTGAGATCAGTGTACACCATATTTGACAATGCAATTCATAACTCTGAATTAAAACTTGGACTTATCCAAAGTCATCACAGACTTCCTTGGTTATAAGTCAGTCCATAATGTCTTCATGCTTCTCTGCGGGTACTTGGATGTCCTCACTCTGCCGAATATCTGTTTCACTTTGCCGTTCTACCAACTAGTACAATACTTGTCTGACTTAACTTATACAACATGTCAGACACTAAGTAAAGACTTATACAGAGAATTATAACTTATTTCAGGCTTGCTATAACAGCTAGTATGGCCATCATCAAAACATAATAAAATGTTCCTAAAAATTTTCCCCTTTTTGATGATGCCAAAACCCTCATAAGCCTGAACATAAGTAATCAAAAAATTTCACAAAAAATAAAAGGCTTAAACTTAATGTGTTGGACTTATTTCTTAGTTTTGATGATGAGTGCCATACTAGCTGTTATAGTGCAAAGGCAAAAAGATGTCTAGATTTAAATGTATAGGTTTATTAGAGTTTGATTCATAAATAGGTTTGATCAAACAAGCCATCAGTAAAGGCCTCTTTGGTTGATATCGCAGATTGGTCTAAGTCGAGAGGGTAGATAGGTCGATAGACTAGTCGGGGAACCTCGCCAAGATCGAAGACTCAAGGCCGAGGTTCAAACTCGAGAAATGAAGGCTAAGGGATCAAACTTAGTATTTAATGTCAAGGATATGGAATCGAGTATTTAGGCAAGTGCGTGATGACCTAAATCGATTACATAAACCTTGTGTAGAAGGTCTAAGTTCCATAAGTTGGATGATGTTTGGAACTTGGTTATAATTAAAATGATGTAATCTAACTTCACAAATAAAAGTTAGATAAACGTAATCAGCTGCATTATATTTTACATACAGAAATATGATGATCAACAGACTGATTGGTACTTCAGCAGACTCATGAACCTGCTGATATATTATCTCGATTAATTCAAGTTTATTGGGAAGACTACATGGATAAGGACAGCCAACTACCTCTGACTTATCAAGAAAATCAAAGGCTGAGATTAAAAAGACGTTGGGATGATCCACATTTTTATCCATTGGATACAAGTCAGGGTGGAATGGATTTGATCGCGATCAAAAGGAATTCAGACAGTGTCAGTCCTATGAATAGAGACAGAATGCAGATCAGATGGGACAAATACAAGGAACGGTCACATTTGAAATTCAAACACAAGTCACATGCATCCTTGCCTATAAATAGAAGACTTTCAACTCAAGAAAAGATGATGAACTTTTGGATAAACTTTAAGTGCTAATTCTGAGCTGAAAAACACCCTGCTGAACGTACTGAGCTTAAACCTACTGATCCAGTAAATTTCTTCAAGTGTTTTCTGTATTCAAGCTGCATCAAGATTACACACTTGAAGACTGCAAGCTACTGATTACATCATCCTAATCAAGCTGCTGCAACTGAATCATTTATTTGATTCACTCTTTATTTTATAAAGAATCTGCTGAAGACAGTGAAGCATCTGTTGGGTGTGAAAGACTGTTGTTTGTGGTGGAGCTGGTGAAGAGTCAATCCTACCCTTCAAGGACAAGTGGAAGACTAAGGAGCAGCAATCCTACCTGTTCCCAGTTTTCAGTTTGTGAAGCCATAGTCATTGTGAAGGACAAACAACTTAGGAATCTTTGTAAAAGCTACATCAAAGATCTCTAGTGAATTTCCTCCAACATCACAGGAGAAGAGTGGGCTGACAGGATTACATCACCTGGAACCACTATAAAATCTCGGCTATTTACTTTCTGCTTTTACTTTCTGCACTTAGTTTATTTCACTCATCAACCTACTGAATCTACCAATGAAATCACACACTTGCACTAATGAGTATCTAATACTTAGTATCATATTTGACAACAAGTTTTAAGGCTTAATTTTGATTTAATTCATTGCACAAATTCAAGCAAACTCAACTATCAGTGAGACTCATGTTTATCAAGAGTTATGAAGTCTCAGCAGACTCTCAAGTATCGCAGATGAAGTTGCGAATTTGTTAACTCCAAAGTTTTAAGTGTTAATTTTATTCACCCCCGCCCCTCTAAACTTAACCAAAGCTTTTTCAAGGGACCAACATAATGATTCAACACGTTAAACATAAAAGGGCTACTTCTTCAATTCTTCAAACCTAATGCCCTTGCCCTTGTCTGTTGGGCTTCCCTTCTTTCCATTGGAGCTGTCAGGATGAGAGCTTCCTTCCCCCTTTTTGGCAGCACGAAAACGTGCTTCAAGAATTTTGGTTGCTTCTTCAGATTCAGGGAGAGGACCATACTTTTTCTCCAGTATTTTGTTGTTTGCCTCAGTGACATTTATGAGGGTGTTGAGTTGCTGGCCAGAGTATTCCATAACCTCATCCAAATGGTGAAGTTGATGTGTATGAGCATTTAAAGTATCCACCAGTGGTTTGAGGTTGCCATCAATTTTGTCAGCCAGAAACTCAAGATTTGTCTGGACATGGTAGGGAATGAGATGTTGCAGATTGCAGAGCAAGTCCCCTTGTCTCTCCATCATCATCTCATCTTGAACAGTAATATGACTGATGAGGGCCTCAATCTTGTGGTTTAAGGAGGTTGCATCACTCCTTAAGGTAGCCTTCAAGTTTTTCCTGCTAAGATATTGCCTTTTCATATCCACAATGAGCGGTTGAATGTCCAATTTGAACATTCTATCTTCAGCATTTTCTTCTGGTGCAGAAGTATCATGCTCATTATCTTCATCTTCTTCATTCTCTTCAGCACCCTCATTCCCTTCTTCTTCCTCTTTTTCTTTCTGTTGTTTCTCTTTCCCTTCTTGTGTTGCTTCATTTTCTTCTTCTTTTTTTCCCTTAGCAATCTCAGAATCAGAGAGATGTTGCTGAGAAGTGCTTGCCTTTTCCTGCCTCTGGGATGACAGATATCATTCTCCATGTGTTGGAGACTCAATTTCCTCTGCTGGTGTTCCCCTTGATCAATAATAGGGGGTGGATAGGTCCAGCTGAGTGAGCTTTATAAGCTGGCTCACTTAACTATTTGTCAACGGTGCTGAGGCTCCTAAGGAGTACCTCTTGGATTGTCAGGTCATCATCAGATAGATCCATATTGGCTGGATCAACTTCAAGGTTGGTATCTGTAGCCCGATCTTCTTCTTCTTTAGCTTCTTCAACATCGGATGCTTCTTCTTCTGCTTCCTCCATCTCCTCGTCTTCAGATGGAGTAAGGACATATCATTCTTCTCCATCTTCCAGATATGTGACTTCGTCTTGTTTCTCTTCCTCTATTGTTGTATCATCACTAATCACCACTGGGTTGTTCTGATTGCTGGCACTGACCACTGGAGTTTCCTCTTGTGCCTTTTACGATCTGGTTCTTCTCCCTGCGCCTAATCGACTACTTTCAGGCACATTTCTTTTACTTCCGGCGATGGGTTTGGGTTTCTGGGAGGCCTTTACATTGGTAAACATTACCTTGGCCTTGAATGGGAGATGCAGATTGGTGGGGTTCACCTTCAATTTATCAAATTGGAGTTGTAGAGGGAACCCGTAAGATTTCCTTTCCCAAAAGTCATATCTCTTCTGCAAACCCTTGCTTTGTGCCGTGCTTTCCAGATCAGTTTCCTTATGGATTTGGCCTTTCAACCGATTGAAAACAAATTGTGCCCAATTGAAGGGAATACCTTGATAGATAATGGCCATTAATTTGACCCGGAGTTGAGTCAGGTTTTCTATCGATCCCTTTCTTCCTTCAATATTCTTGGTTATCACTGGTGCAAATTCATGAAACGGTCGTTTGACCACTATTCTTGGAAGATTACGTCTTGCTGTTCTTTTTGGGGTTTTTGGCTATTTTAGTCTAGAAAGAGTTGATGTCGATCGTTTTATCTTTCACATTAGCTGGACCGGTTCTGGGAAGATTGAGAAACTGGTTGAGGAGTCCAGGTGTGATGACTATTTCCTTTCCAAATATTTTGCTTTTGATGTAGTCTGGATCACTCTTCTTCGTGCTAGGCACAAACTTAGCATTTTTCCAAAATGCAATCAGGTTCTCAAAGCATATCACATTGATTGGGGGGTTTAGGAAGGTCATTAACCCCAGATTTGTACACCCATCCACGAACCGCTGAGCTTGAACATCATTATCACTGAAAGCGAGATAATGCTTAGGTCTGAAAAATGATCCTGTGATGATCGATTTTTTGAAGAAATTTTATGTTATTGAGAGTGTGGAAGAAGATGCCATTGTTTCAAATATTTGAGATTTTGAAAAGAAATCTTCGATTTTTCAAAGAGAAAGCAAAGTAGGGTTTTTGATTTGCAAATGAGCTTAAATATTTCTGAAAAAATCTTCTAGTGTTGTTTATATAGATGGATTTTTGGTAATGTGAACGTTGTTGAATATTGAGGGGTTTTTGTGACGTAATGGCGATATTTGAGTGTAGTGGGGGAGAGGATGGAGGTATGTAATGATAGATCCCAGATATCGAGGTGTTTGTAATATAGAATAATATAGTTACCTCCACGATTATGAATTGATCTCCACGTGTGCAATCTTTTACAGTATAATCCTCCATAACTCCTTTGATTTTCCACGTGTATAAAAGATGATTTGGTTCACACTTTAGTTTGCTGGTGACTCCAATCTACATTTCGGTGGAGTGCCTTGGCAGGTCACTTAGCCGGTGTAGTGACTTTTTCATTGAGCTGTTGTATATGACTGTTCCTAACAATCAGTTTAGTTAACTTCGCTGAATATCAGTGCCTTACCTGGTACATCTTCTGTAATGGCAAAGGTTTAGTCAGCTGATGAAGTCACTTAGCTGATTACTCCAGTTAGCCGTTCCTTAGTCAATTTCAATCATTCCCAACTCAGTTCTCAGCTTACTAAATCTTTCATGACTGAGTGGTTTTGTGAAGATGTTAGCTAATTGATCTTCAGTAGGTATGTATCTTAGTATTACATCTCCTTTCTCAACATGATCTCTGATGAAATGATGTCTCACATCAATGTGCTTTGTTCTTGAGTGTAACACTGGATTTTCGGTGATAGATATTGCACTTGTGTTATCACACATGATTGTAATTGTCTTCTCTTCCATTCCATAGTCCCTTTGCTTTTGTCTGATCCATAGAACTTGTGCACAGCAACTGCTTGCTGCTATATATTTTGCTTCAGCTGTTGATAGGGATATGGAGTTTTGCTTTTTGCTAAACCATGAGACTAGTCTGTTGCCTAGCATCTGACATGTTCCAGAGGTGCTTTTTCTATCTATCTTGCATCTAGCACAGTCAGAATTTGAATATGATATAAGTTTGAATCCTCCATATTTTGGATACCAAATTCCAACATTGATGGTGTTCTTCAGATATTTGATTATTCTTTTAGCTGCTAGAAGATGTGATTCCTTTGGTTGAGCTTGAAATTGTGCAAATACTCATATTGAAAAAGTTATATCAGATCTGCTTGCAGTTAAATAGAGTAGGGATCCAATGATTCCTCTATAAAGTTTTTGATCAACATCTTTTCCACTTTCATCTTTTCCAAGAATAACCCTTACACACATTGGTGTATCTGATGTGCAACTTGTATCCATACCATACTTGTGAATCAGGTCCTTTGTATATTTGGATTGATTGATGAAGATGCCATCTTTCATTTATTTTACTTGTTGACCAAGAAAGTAATTTAATTCTCCCATCATGCTCATCTGAAATTTGCTCTTCATTAGGTTTGCAAATTTCTCACACAGCTTTTCATCCTCTTATCCAAAGATAATGTCATCAACATAGATTTGTCCTAGTAATGTGCTTGTTCCTTCTTCTAGCTTGAAGAGAGTCTTATCAATAGTTCATTTGTTGAATCCATTATTGATCAAGAATTGTGATAGAGTTTCATACCAGGTTCTAGGTGCCTGTTTGAGTCCATAAAGGGCCTTCTTGAGCTTGTATACATTGTCTTCTTTTCCTTTGAGTTCAAAACTAGGGGATGTTCACATAAACTTCTTCTTCCAAAAGTCCATTAAAAATGCACTTTTGACGTCCATTTGATAGAATTTGAAGTCTTTGTGGGCTGCAAAAGCTAGAAAGATTCTGATTGCCTCTAATCTTGCTACTGGAGCAAAGGTTTCGTCATAATCTATTCCTTCTGCTTGAGAATAACCTTTTGTAACTAGCCTTCATTTAATTCTTACTTATTCCTTGTTCATCCATCTTGTTTCTGAATACCCATTTTGTTCCAATGATGTTGGCTATATCTGGTCTGTCAACAAGTTCCTAGACTTCATTTTTTTCAAATTCATTTAGTTCTTCTTATATAGCTGTAATCCAATCCACATTTTGAACTGCATCATCTATTGTTTTGGGTTCTATTTGTGATAGAAAGAATGTTAGCATATTCGCCAGTTGTCTTCTGGTTTTGATTCCTGTGTGAATGTCTCCAATAACTTGATCTTCAGGATGATCTCTTAGCCAGTTGAGGTCAGGTTGAAGTTATTCTTCACTTGGTACTTCCACAACTTCAGTTTGTGCATCAGCTTCAAGTTCTTGTGCTGGTGCCTCTTCTGTTGTCTTGACTGGTGGCTTATCTTGATTTCGAAAGTTGTGATCCAGAATGGTGGCTGGTATTGTTGTATTCATTTAGACTTGTCTTTGACATGCTTTTTCTTCAATTTCTTGAAAGATTTCACCATTTGTGTTTGGCTCATCAAAGACTACATGAATTGATTCTTCAATCACCAGGGTTCTTTTGTTGAGTACTTTGAAAGCCTTTCTTGTGTCTGAGTATCCCATAAAAATTGGTTCATTAGCTTTTTCATCAAAGGTATGTAACTGATTCCTGTTCAAAACAAAACATTTAGATCCAAACATATGTAAATGTGAGATGTTCGGTTTTCTTCCATTCCATATTTCATATGGAGTTTTTCCAAGATGCTTGTTGATGATATATCTGTTTTGTGTATAGCATGTTGTATTTGCTGCTTCAGCCAAAAATCTCTTTGGTAAGCATGCTTCTGCAATCATTGTTCTGACTGCTTCCTTGAGTGTCCTATTTCTTCTTTCTGCTACACCATTTTACTGTGGAGTCCATGCAGCTGATAGTTGATGCAGTACTCCATTTTCTTCACAGTAGGTTCTAATAAATTCATTTCGATATTCTACGCCTATATATGATCTGATCTTTATGATTTTCATTTCCTTTTCATTTTGAATTTTTCTTAGCAAATCTAGTTGCTTTTTGAGTGTCTCTCTTTTCTTGTTGAAAAATATGTTCCAGGAGAATTTGGAGAAGTCATGCACCACTACTAGAGTATATTTCTTTCCACTTACACTAACTGGTGTGACTGGTCCAAACAGATCCATATGTAATAGATGTAAGTTTCTTGTTGTTGATTGATAGGGCTTTGACTTGAAAGAGCTTTTGATCTGTTTTCCTTTCTGACATGCATCATAGAGACTTTCCTTCTTGAATGTGATCTCTGGCAGGCCTTCAACTAACTTGTTCTTTGATAATGTGTTGATGGTCTTGAAATTTAGGTGATTCAATCTTCTATGCCAAATCTAGCTGGTTGATTGCTTATTCTTGACAAGCAGACATGTTTCTTCTTTTGCTGTCTCCCAATCCACCACATACATGTTGTCTTCTCTTCTTCCTGCAAGAACAACTGTTTGGTTTGGCTGTGAAGAACTTTGCATCCTTCCTGGTTGAAGTGCACATTGTAGATTTTGTCACAGAATTGACTGATGCTTAGCAGATTGAAATTCAGTCCTTTAACATAGGCCACATTTTGAATCTTCAAGTTTTTTTTGAGCATTATGCCTTCCCTCATAATTTTTCCAGGGTTTTCTTTACCTCTAAAGGTAACTTTGGGTCCATCAAAAGCTTTAAAGTCAATGAGCCATTCCTTGTTTCCAGTCATATGTCTGGAACATCCACTGTCTATGTACCAGACATCCTGCAAAACAAATTAGTTGTGTTTAGGAACCCAACACTGTTAGGGTCCATTTTTGTTAGCAGTCATGCCTTCTACTCCTAATGTGTATCCAAATTATTTTCTCTTTGGATAATTAAAGTCATCAACTTTATATGTATAAGGCATGGCAGAATAACTTCTAATCTTTCTGCTATAGGTATTCTGATACCTTTCTCTACTTTTTGGTGCATTAGCATCCTTTTTCACTCTCCAATATGCAGGAGGAAACCTAGTTCCATACTGGTTCTTGTGTCTAGGAACATACCTTGGTTGGCTTTTCCAAAACACATGTTGCATAGCACTAAATGGTTTCTTCTTGTACTTTGGGGGTGCTATATTCCAATCATCCACAGAAGGGTAATGTCTTCCCTTACCATTCTGAAATCCTTTGTCTTTTATTGGCTGAATTGATGATTTTATCTGTTGTTTCACTACACTAGGTTTTGACTTCACCTGTGCAGGATGAGTGGTTGAGACTATGGTCTGTCCTTTTCTGAATTTTGGTCCAAGATTGGTCCTTGATTCAGAATTGAGTTGTCCATTGTTTCTCTTCTCATCCTGACTGTTGTAGGCAAGACCAGATCTGGATACAAACCTTTTTGGGGGTTTGTAAGCTGGTGTATTTTGTGTTTCAGTTGTGTCCTTAACTGGCAGGGATATTTTCTCATCTGGTTGTTTAGCAACGGATGGGTGATCATCTGCTATTTGTTGATCAGCTGGAGAAATTTCCTTGCTAGTTTGTTCAGCTTTTATTTCATCCAGTTCTCTCTATAATCTTTTATTTCCTTTCTTAGATTCTCACATTCCTGTTCCAGAATTTCATGATTTTCTTGAATTTCTTCAAAATTTGTTCATGAGATTTTGAACCAGATTTGCAGAATCTAAGGGGAGAATAGAAGATTGTGCAGTGTCAGATGTGGATGAACTAGATGATGAGTGTGAACTAGATGTTACCTTAGTTTCATTTGACTCTTTAGCCATAAGGCATAGATAGGCTTTTTCATTTTATGAACTATCAGCTTCATCATCATCATCAGAATCATCTTCAGATGAATCTTCATTCTTTTCACTGCTGGTTTCAGCTTTGAGTGCCTTCTTACCTTTTCTTTTCTCAGTAGTTTTGTACTTCTTCTTATCCTCATCTTTGTCTTTTTCTTCAGGGCGATCAGCCTTGAAGTGACCTTTCTTTTTGCAGTTGAAACATCTGTATTCTCATCTTTTTTCTTCATGTCTTTGCTTGTGCTTGACTTCTTGTTTGATTATGATCCTCCTTTGAATTGCTTCTTCTTGCTAAACTTGTCAAAATGTTTGATTAGTAAGGCTACATGTTCTTTTAGCTCATGTGTCTCTTTGCTACTTAAGTCAGCTGTTTTGTTTTGCTGTGGTGCAACTAGTGCACTGGACTTGTGTGCCTCTGCTGGTGCACTGTCTTCACCGTTCAATTCAAATTCATGAGCCTTTAACTGAGACATCAGAGTCAATGTGTCAGTGTTTGCAAGGTTTGTTGTTCCTCTAAGCACTAAAGTGATGATCTTCCATCTTTCAGGTAGGCCTCTCAATATTTTCAGGCACACTTCCTTCTGAGGATATGTGTGTCCAAGTTGCTGCAGTTCACTGATGATGCTTGATAATCTGTTGTCCATTTGATCAATGGATTCTCCAGTCTTCATTTTAAAGTTCTTAAATTTTTGTTTTGCAACAGATAGTTTATTTTCTTTGACTGCTTCAGATCCTTCATTGATCAGTGCCAAATTGTCCCACATCTCCTTTGCTGTTTTGCAATCTTTGATTCTCATGAGCATGTTGCTGTCCAGGGACTTCAAAATCATATCTTTTGCAACAAAATCTAGATTTTCTCTTCTTCTGTCATCCTTGGTCCAATCTTTCTTGTGTTTGTCTATTTCCTTCCCTTGGTCTACTCCTGTGGTTATCACAGTCATGATCTTGATTGGGCCATCATTGATTACAGCCAGCATCTCCTCATGAGTTGCTGCAAGATGTGACAACATTCTAATTTTATATTCATCAAAATTATTGACATTAAATATGGGTACCTTAGACATAAAATTTGAGGAATCCATAAGTACAGATAAGATTTTATATATATATATATATATATATATAAAGCACTGATTTGAAAACTACTTTGAAAATATGTGAACTCTTTCTTACTGTAAATTAGATCTCAGCAGTGTTCTCGATACTAGAACACCGCTACGATACCAAATGTTGGTCCCAGAGAAGGGTGAAACTATAGTCGAGGGGGTGAATGACTATAGTGGAGTTTCAAAAACTTTTCTTATATTAAAAGCTTTTGGGCAGCAGATAAGTCTCTTCTTAAACTGTTGTTTCAATGTAGATTATGCAATCACAGATACGTATTATGCAATGAAATGAAATCCTATAAAGTAAATTGCTGAAAGTAAATAGACACAAAGGCTTATAGGTGTCCAGGGTGGTGTAATCCCTTAATCCACTCTTCTCCTATGATGATTGGAGGAATTCACTATTGTTTTCATAGATACAATAGCCTGATTGTCCTTGGCTACACACGCTGCACAATCTACAAGACTATCACTGCCTGACTTCAAAAGCTTCAGTGACTCAGTCTCTTTCATTGCTCCTTGGGAACAAATCCTTCAGCGGCTATCACAAACACAGCTCCTTCTCAGATGGCTCTGATTCAGTTGCTTGATTGATGTGAATTGGATTCACAGATCTTGTTGATCAATCTCAATGCTTGATGTGGAAATGTAGCTCTCAGTTTTGAGTTGATCACTAGATGAATCTTTTCAGCACAGATCGAAGGCTTTGCACTTTTCAAGAGTTTTTGCTTAGATTAATTGTTATTTTTCTTGTCAGTCAATGCCTTCTAATTATAGCCTTGATAATCCTTAATTTGAATTTCCATCCGTTGGCTATTTAATTTGGGGAATGATCCTTGATTTGATTTTTTGATCCCCCCTTAATTGTATTCTCCTTGATTTCGATGATCGGATTTTTCTTCAAACATTTATCCGAAAATCCGTCCTTGATTGATCCTTAATTGATTATGCATTTAATGCTTGATCTTCATCATTTGAAATCTGAGTAGGTAATCTTTACTTGACCTTTCCTCAAACGGTTAAGTAATTCTTTTGCCTTAGCTGTTTGATTCTTCATTCACCGTTCATCTTTTACTTAACCGATACTTGCTTTACTCTGCCGGTTTACTGCCTTGTTCTCTTTCTTAGATCTTTCAAGTACTTATTGTTCTTCACTGGTCTTTAATTTGGGTGAGATCAGCGTACACCATATTTGACAATGCAATTCATAACTCTGAAGTAAAACTTGGACTTATCCACGGTCATCACAGACTTCCTTGGTTATAAGTCAGACCATAATGTCTTCATGCTTCTCTGCTGGTACTTGGCTGGCCTCACTCTGCCGAATATCTGTTTCACTTTGCCGTTCTACCAACTAGTACAATACTTGTCTGACTTAACTTATAGAACATGTCAGACTCTAAGTAAAGACTTATGCAGAGAATACTAACTTATTTCAGGCTTGCTATAACAGCTATGGCCATCATCAAAACATAATAAAATGTTCCAAACATAACATCTCCACTAACCGAGGTCAATCGAAGTCTAGTAGGGTCAAGCAGGACTTGAAGGAATATAATGTTAGGCTAGGGTCCGGGGCTAACGAAAGGATATTTACGATAAAAATAGAAAGAAGAAAGTGCAAGTGAGCTTTAACCGAAAAAATATAAACACGTACTCGGTTCAAACTTCATCTTCAATCTTCCGACTATTAAAAAAATCTGAAATCCTAACCCTAACTTCAACTTCACATTTCTTCATTATACAACACTTTAGTCCATTTTTGGACTTTTATCAAACTATATATATCAAACAATTTTTTTTTGGAAATGATAGAACAAACTATACAGGATTGAATTATGAAAATATGACACTATACATCAAAATTCCGAACAAAACTGAAACTGACACATTGTTACACTCCTCATTCCGAATAACTCATTGATCACGACACCATACCATTACTTACGTCTCAATAATACCTCGCAACATCGAAAAATGTGTGGAACGAACAAGCTCAACTGCAAGGTAGTCAAGGATACGTAGACCGAAATAATGTTAGGGACATCGATTTTCATGGGTTAGTAACACGAAAGGCTAGTTCGGGTGGCAGTCTAACCACCCTACAAAAGGCTTAGAAGGGTAACAGTGGATTAAACGTTCAGGTTGGCCTTTTGGCTCTGATCAGGTCAAAATAAATCCCAAAACCGTCATCCCGTA
Source organism: Gentiana macrophylla (assembly GCA_026214975.1). Lineage (NCBI taxonomy): Eukaryota > Viridiplantae > Streptophyta > Magnoliopsida > Gentianales > Gentianaceae > Gentiana > Gentiana macrophylla. The sequence goes on from CM047807.1 coordinate 114,054,238, forward strand.
CCTAACAAATATGACCTTTCTATTTTGCCTCGAAGTTACTAATATATGTTCTAGGTAACTGGGTCATTAATAGCTACCATAATCGTTCACTAGTCAAGGTGATTCATGAAGTTGAAGCTAACGTGATAGAACTATTCCATTCCTCAATACAAGATCCCAACTCAAATGAAATGAATTCATATAATCACTATATTTTTAATCAAAGCAATACTATAAGCTCAATGTATCATCAACAATGTCAAAGGCATCAAAATTTCTAAAAACCGACTCATAACACCAAAGGGATAACAATCATTAACTTATAACTCGTTCGACATGAAAACGAAACATTGAAGCTAAACCAACCACCCCTCCTTTAAAACAATATACGATTGATAAGGGTAGAAAACATAGCTTACAACCGGGAAAAAAGGCGCGAGTACGATCATGTGGAATCCGTAAAAGTTCTCCCAGGGTACCTGTGCTAATATCAAAAAGAAACACAACGTATCCAAGATACACAAGTTTGGAGATATTGAAATGAAACTAGACGGATTACCACAGGTCATCAAAACCAAAAACACCACACTAACCCCCCTCCCCCCAAAAAACACATGTCCTTAGGTTATATTACAACAAAACTTACCCGAAGTATCAATATACACACTAAAGAAACACAGTGAAACACGAGGGGAAAGAAAAAGCAATAAAAACACATTCTGAGTTTGAAGTCCTCAGCTTAACTTTCTACCCGGAACTATGTCAAGGATAGCTATACCAAAGGAGAGCAAACCGTTGCTTCTCCCTACCAAAATCGTAGGAATTGAGCACCCCCTAAAAATGAAACAATATAACTATGGGGCCCAATCCTCACCACCACGATTTGTTCGATGAGTCCATTGCACAGAACAGTGAACTCACTTTCCCCGAACTAAAACACACACCAACCAATAACGACTCTAGCACCAAGTAATAACAAGAAGGCTCAATGTCAACAACAAACTCAATAGGGTGCACCCCCATAGGTATAACAGTTGGGCTAAACGAAGATGGAATAGATGATTCCATGGATACAAGAGTCTTACCATCCTCGTAGCATTCCTCCAGGGTGACTTCAACCAAAGTTTCACATCATCCCCCTCGATCAGTTGTTCTAGTTGATATTCCATTCTCCGTATAGAAGCTAGAATTGTCAAGTGTTATTACGAAACTCTCGAGTGTTCTCTAGGAGCATTTTCTCCGTGTAAGTCTCTGATTCTTGAGGCGGAGGTGGAAGAGTATCGAGTTGTTGATCAAAGTAACTTGGGGCATTATCCCACTCATTTTCGTATGATGCGGTTTGAACTGATAATAGGGTTGTGTTTGGTAACCCATAGCACCGTAATTGGAATATCCGAATGAGTAAGTAAAAGTGCCGTAATTGTAGTATGGATTCATCATCTGCAAACCAGGGAAACAACACAAACACAATCATAGTATCATGTCACTACCACTACCAGAGTATGTGGTGTGACACTTCAACAAAAACAAAATAAAACAAACTATACATAGAAAACAAATAAGAAAAACGCCCTAATCCTAAGAACCCAACTAACTTACAAGATATCAACCCGATTCCCCGGAAACGGCGCCAGAAAGCTTGATCGGCCTTTTCTAAGTGTCAAATCTTACCAGCTGTGTACCGGGTCAATTGTAGCCTAGAATTTTTGAATCAAGGTTGTATCCCACAGGGAATCTGGTCGAGTACCAAAGTCGGTATCGTTCCTAGTTTAGGTCAACACTATTATTGAACGTGGTCATTTGTCAGATCACCGGTTCTAACAACTAATTATACACAGAAGAAAAGAGTTTAAACTATGAAAAAATAGATAGCCGACCTATGATCCAATCTAATTCTCACAAACCCTAGCTATGTCCCGAGGTGTTCTTGACCTACCTAAACATTCTCGATCATACGTATGGTGTCGTTTGCTATTTTCGAGAATAGACATTATCTCAATAATCTACCCTCCTATGTCAGGTTCAACAGTCTGCTGACCGGATTTAACTGAACTAACACGGTCTATGGTCAATGAAACGCTCGACAAGTATATATAAACCACACACACGAAACTGAATCTGAACAACTCAGTCGGTTTTACTGGGTGATCCTAGAACCCCGGTTCTCGTACCCTCTCGCAAAATGAATGTGTAAATAAGATATGTGTGATACGATTATCAAGTGATCAATTCAACAAACGTGATAAGAATAAGTTCTAGAACTACGGTAACATCGAGAATCAACAGTCAAACATCAAGAACACCACATGAATAGGCTAAGGTTTGATTTCGAAGACTATCACATAACTCGACTATCATTAGCTACTCATTGTAACAGTAAAATAAAAGAAATCAACATAGAATAAATCAAGATCGAAAGCAAGAACAAGAAATGAACTTGAAATACCGAAAATATATGGCTGTCGAAAATCGAATCTCTGAGCGAAATCCCATCAATAACGCGTCAAGCTATCTCCGAGATCCTCCGGATTACAACGATCTACAACTAAACTAAGCTAATCTACCTACAAACTAATCTAATCTAATAAAAGATGAAGAAAAACGTAGAAAATTCTATCTATATATCTATATATCTCTATATATATCATATTGGGGGCATTTATAGTGTTCTGTGAGATCTGACTGTTAGGCGTGCACCTAGGGTTTGTCAGGAGCATGCCTAACATGCAAAAAAAGTAGAAATACGTACTGAAACTTTGGACAAAATTAACCCGTAGGCGTGCGCCTAGCAGTTTCAGGCGCACGCCTGCCGACACACCTTCAGTAATTCGGTCATAACTGTGTGTGTTACCTCCAAAGCAAGTTATTCGAAATGCATTGGAAAGAAAATTCAATTGTGTACAACTTTCAAGAAGATGTCCAGCCCAGAAAATGCCCCTAAGGTTGATCAAAATGCATATCAATGGGAGGTATGGTTGTAGTACCAACGAGTTTTGATCCGTTTGAAAGGGTAAGCTTCGGGCACACGTTCCAATCCTCGTATCTTGCCTTCCGGTCATCTCGAACACCTAATACCTGTAAAAAATCACAATAAATTCCATATGTAACCCCTACAGGACACTAGGGTGACCGAGAATGTATTAAAACAACGAAAAATAATGAGATTTCCAGACTTTTCGTCCTAGGTCTCGAAATGATAACCAAGGTGTAAAACCCATCAAAATACAAACAAATGTCTCCGGAAACATATAAAACATGGTATAAACGGGGTATAATCACATAGTAAATGATAGCCAATTTAACTCTCATCAAAGGTCCTTATGTGATCTTGGTTAAATTCGGACCTTTACCTTATCTGTTTAGAATTACTAGGATCCCTTTCATGAGTGCATGAAGTCCTTCACGTATCAGTGTTAAGGAAACATTTAAACGACATTGATGTGGAAGAAAGCATTGACCCTGAGATGTTTGGAGAAGACTTGACCTACGCAGAAGAATTAGATGCACCTGAATAGAAGATGGATGAAGTCAAGAAGGAAGAGACGACATGAGAGCTAGAAGATGGGATGTTTTGCAAAGTTCTAGAGTTCAATCACCTCCCAGGTATGTTCAGTTTGAAGGACGAAACTTTTCTTAAGTGAGGAGGATGTAACACCCCGAGTTTTAAAGAAAGGGTAAAAATGTTAAATGGAAATTATTTATTATTTTCCTATTTTATTTTTAAGCTAAAAGAAAAATTGAAGGATTTTAATTAATGGTTTAGTTAATTTGGCTATTTAAGGGAAATAAAACCATAATTTCCCTCATAAGTTATTTACGGTAAAAGTTTTCAGAATCAGAAAATTAGAAGAGGGAATGACGCAGGGAACGCTGGAGATGCCTAAAGGGGATATGAAGAATCATCAATCACGCGGCTAATCCGTCAGGAATTTGGTTAACCGAAGAAGACGGAAATCATCATCTTATCAAGACGAACGTTTCCACACCAATTGTTTTCAATTCAAATTTTTGCTGTAGCCTTAAAATCATCTTGACCGTTCTTGATAGAAGTCCGAGCTTTAATTATGTAAAGGATTGTTATAATAGTAGAATATCATTTATGGATCGTAGAATTTTCGTAGGGACAAGAATTGAAGGATTTACTTTTTCTTTAAATCTTTTCCGCTTTGGATATTGCTTTTGGAAATTGCTAAGGTAAGGGGGTGTCCTTTAAATGGCTTTTCGTTGTGTTGCTAGCTGCTGGTTTCTGAGGAAATATGCAGGTTATTGTGATGGAAGAAGGTTGGGATCGATCGGATTGAGAACGGATCGAATTTGGCGACGAAACAGGCTGTTTTTTAGGATTTACGATTGTTTAGCACACACCGAGCTAGTTTTAGCGCATGCCAAGCATACGTGAAACTTGGGGAATGGTTCTGCTTGAGTTTAGTGCAAGCCAAGGAGGTTTAGCGCTCGCCAAAAAAGAAGCAGTAGGTTCAGGATAGTTTTAGTGCGTGCCAAAAGGGTGATGCAAGCGCTAAAACATAAGCAGAATGGACATCATGTTCTGGAATGGGTTTAGCACACACCAAACGAGTGTAGTGCGTGCCAAACCTTCTGGTTACCCTATTTTAATTCTTTTTTTGTGGACAATGTGATGATGATTGGTATGCTTGCCTTTGAGGGCATTAAATGTTGATTGACAATGTCTAACTACGACTTCTGGTAGCCTTAGAAGGCATTGTTTGGGCATTGTGGGACGTTGAATTAGTAGTCACTGATCCTTTTACAATGTGCTAGGTAGTGTAACTAGGTGTCTAGGACTAGAACTCCTTAGGAAGCCTTTATGTGAATGAATCAGGTGGCTAGATCCAAACTCGTAAATTACATATATGTGTGTCTAAAAGCTAAAATGTCGATATCATTGGTAAGACACGGTTTAATATCGAAGCATGGGACACTTACGGCTCCCTTGAGACTGTGTGTCAAGGGACTATGTGTAACTCTTACACGGAACCTAAGTCCGTGCCCTTAAAGAGGTGCTTAACATGTCGTGATTCATTCTCACCATGTGCAATGCACTTTGATAACGATGTAACAAACCTTACTTGAGCAAAGATATACTACGGAGCTAGTAGAGGGTGAGTGAGCTCTAATACCTATGTAGTATTGATTGTAGAAGATGTCCATGTTGTATTAGTATTATATAGAAGCTCTATAAGGGCGAAGAATATTTGTCGCTTCCAGCGTTGGTCATCCAGAACGACAGCGTTTTGTTTAGTCAAGATTTTTTTGGGAAAACGACATCATTTTGTTGGATTCTGTAGTCCTCTCCGGACCATTCCATGCCTTTCCAACCATTCCATACATTCCTGACCTATTCATTGCCTCGCCGCCGCCTCCCACCACTTCAATAATTTTTCCATCGTTGGCTCATAATCTTTCCTCCAATTCCAACCATACTCATTCTATGTCAAATTCTTACTGCACCGGTGAAGAAAAAGTGAAAGACACAAGTATTGACCATAGATGTTGGCGGTGGTGGTGAGTCCGGTTGCTGTGGATCATGAAGTTGAGGGTTCTTCATGAAAATAACAAATTCCCTTTATAGATGGAGAAGATAGCAGACAAATTGGAGAGCAAAACCAGCACAAGTGTAAATGGGTATCATCAAGGTATGACTTTGCCTCTTGGTTTTCCTTTTCTATTTCTTTTTTAATCTCGTTTATATCTGTAATGGGATTGAAGCTCCATATAAATCAATCGGGTTTTTCCTTTTTGAAGATGGCATGCTTGGCTCACACTATTTAACGCTAGATATATGATGTTTTTCAAGCCCTTCTAAGTGCAGCTCATGATTTCCTATTCTCGATTATGAGAATTCGGTGAGGTATGGTTGTGAATCTCTTTTTTTAGATTGAATTACTTTCTTTTGTATCTGAATTTTGTGATCCATTTGCCTTTTGTTCATTGCATCGGATTAGTCGGTAGATCTTAAGTCTTTTCGGAAGGAAGTTTAAGGCATTTCTTATTTGTATGTGTTGTAGGGCCATTATTTCAGAAGACTATGGACGAGTACAATACGCATGGTCAGCAGAAGGCAGTTGATGATCAAATTGCTTACTTAAAAGCTACCGATGACGATATTTTGCAATCTCATGTGCAACAACAGAGAGGTAATGAATTTTGAATTTGCTTCAGGTTTGCTAAGAAAGTATGTGATGTTATAATGGCATAGTGGCTCAGAGTAAGGCCCAAGACCATATAGATGGCTCTAATTGTATTCATACATTTGTTAGAGTTGGAAGCTGTTGAGCCTTTTTTTATGTATGTGACTGTCATCCATTCCTTGCATTATTTGGTTTTTGATTTTGTGAATATTACCGAAGAAAGAAAGCAAAAAGTAATTATAGAAAGATAGACATGGTGTAAGGATTGTTCTGCGGTCTTTCTTTAGGGAGTTCTTTTTTTTAGTTCTCTAATTTTCTATTTTCCTGCGGTTTTCCTGTAATTTTTTGTGAGAAATATGCTAAAGTTTCCAGCAGTTTTTTATTTTCTTTTGTGATGAATATTGCGTGAGACATATGCAAAAGTTTTCAGCTTTCTGATTTCCAACAACTATTATAGTTCTTAAGCCTTTTCTTAAGCATAAAGCCTCTTCAAATAACTGCAGGCGGTTGCAGTTTCAAACAGCCTCAACACCCTCTGTACCTCCTTCAGGTATATTTCTACATTATATGTGTTGGTACCTTGGAAAGGCTTACACAAGTTTAGAGGGCGGGTGAATAAATTTATCCCCAAAAACCTCCTAACTGAAAACTGAATCTTGTGCAAATTGAATTCGGCTTAAAACTTGTGCGGAGATAAGTTAACGTAGCTGAGTATAAGTTAGTGTTGACTTATCCTAAACTGAGTTAACTGGCAGCGGATTATATTAATCTTTTATGTAAAACTTGAGATATCAGATTGTTTTAATGATATGCAGTGTAATGCTGTATATTGACTTTGTTTATGATAATATACAATAGAAAGATAATTGCAGCAAGTGAATGCATAAAGAAAGTAAGCGAATAAGACAAGAATTATAGTGGTTCCAGGTGATGTAATCTTGTACGTCCACTCTTCCCCTATGATGTAGGAGGCCAACTTCACCATGTTCTTGAGGTTTACAATTACAAGACACAAAGTAAATTCTAGACACTTGATTGTCATTCACTAATCCCTAGCTTCACAATCTTCCAACTTCAATCTTTAACAGGTAGAATTGCTGTTTGAACTAAGCTTGCTACACTGATCCTTGAAGGGTTGAATTGCCTCTTCACCAGCTCAACACAAACACGGTATTCCTGACTGCACTCAACTGTCCTTCACACCTTCTTGGTGTTTCACAGTCTAAACCTTTGATAGAATCAAAGTTGAGACTTGAATAAATAACTATGATTCAATTGTGTTTCGAGCTTCTTCTTCTAGATATATGAAATATGCACAGCTCTGTTTTCTTTACTTAAACTTGATCTTTCTTTGAGTGCTTATGAAGATTTCTGATTGTTGCAATTAAGTGCTTAGCAGGAATTCTATTGATTCACTTTCTCCCTTGGTATAATCCTTCTTGACTAGATTATTTCTTAGAATTCCGCACTTCTTCTTGTGGTAGAAGTAGTCTATTTATAGGGGTTTCTCCAAAGGTTAGCTAAATTTGAATGCTTGGATTTGAACACTTGTATCCGTTGATGGTCCTACTTATTCTAATGAATGTCAGTGTCCTTTCTGACAATTATGTTCAGCCAATAAAATTGACTGCTTTATAACGGTCAGATTTTCCTTCAGTTTTCCTTTGACCTCAGCATGAAAACTTACCTTTTTCAGCTTTGAGAGCTTTAACTGAGTTTTTACTCTTCTTCAAGAACTCAGTACTCCATTTTCATCTGATTATAATTGACTTAATCAGAGTACACCATAACTCAGAAATTAGCTAATGATCATTGTCCTTATGATACTTAGTCCTTCTATCAAGTTCCATAAAGTCAGTTCAGGTCATCACAGACTTCCCTGAATTCTAACTTTACATTATTGGATTAGGTCTTCAAATCTGAGTTTGATCCCTCAGTTCTTCAATTTCAATAACAGAGTCAGAACCCTCAGATCTTCAGTTTCTATCTGTGAGTCAGCTTTCAACGCTGATTAAACTTTTGCTATGAACTCAGTTCAAAAAATCAGTTTCTCGTTTTCTAAGTTCTGAACCTAGATCTATTACAGTTCTTGTCTGATTTAACTTATACAAATATCAGACTGTAATATTCCGATTTTCGGGAAAGGGCAGACGTGTCATTTTATAAAACGAAATATTATTATCTCTTTTCTTTTATGGGAGTTAAGTAATTATTGAATATATATATATATATATATATATATATATATATATATATATATATATATATATATATATATATATATATATATATATATTTTTAAGTAATATATATAATTAAAGGGATAAATCCGATTTTTGGTAATTAAGGGTGATTATGGTAAAAGGGATTAATTTGGAATATGTATTTAAGGAAAATTAACACACAATAATCCCCATAACCTAATTAAATCAGAAAATTCAGTCTTCACGTTCTTCTCCTGTGCGCAAGTTTTGAGAGGAGAAAAGGGTTAGAAGAGTTTTCACAAATTCTAAAGGAAAGCTTGACCGTTTTCAGATCAGAGTAGAGGATTGGAACCGTTGTGAGGAGCACATCGTGTGGATATCAGTTTTGTGGGAAGAGCTGCAGACTTTCAAGGCTGTTTGGATCGGTTTTGTGGCTGCAATTAGGTAAGAAACTCTTCCTATGATTTCGGTTGTAATCCGTAAAGTTTAGATTGTGATTTGGAGACTTGTAGATGTTAGTAAAAGATGTGTTTTTTTCTGTTGATCGAAGGATCATAGATGCTACGGTTGATTAGATATAGTTTTCTACGTTTTTCTGTGTTTAATTTGATGCCAAATAGGTCAGAAACGGATTGGAAATCGAGTCTTGACGATGTTAGCGTTTTGGGAAAAACCAGCGGACGGGCGCCTGCAATAGGCGGAGACGGGCGTCCGGAACCTAGTATCTCGGACGGGCGTTTGAAATAGTCGACGGGCGTCGAGGTTCGATTTTTGATCTGAGATGTAATTTTTTTTGTTAGACGGGCGTCTGGTTTCTCGGACGGGCGCCTCGAGGTGTTATTTTACATTCGAGTTGTATTTGTCTTAGGGTGGACGAGCGTCGGGGAAAGTGGGACGGGCGTCGGTGAGGTTCCAGACGGGCGCCCATGTCTTTAAACGGGCGTTTGGTTGTTGTTCACCTTATAAGTACGTTTTATCATTTCTAAACCTTTAAGCGTGATATGTTAGCTTTGTATAACCTTGAACAAGCCTGAATTGAGCTTCGATTCGTTCGCTTAAAACACCGAATGTACTCTTAAAGGGAGTTGAAGTTCGGATCCGTCGGAAGAGCATGATAGGCTTGTGCTTTGATGAATTAGCATTCATCACATGCGTGTAATTGCTAGGCCTTATCGGTGTCTACAGTGGTGCAGGAAGAGAGTAGTTAATGTGAGGAGATTAATTGAAAACACTTAGGTGGTTAGTTAATCATCCTAATAAAATACGACTTGACTAGTAAAAGATTAAACAACATGTCTCTCTTGGATAGGCACCGAGTCTATATCGCGATGTGTGTGCTACCTCGAAGGTGGAAGAACCCGTAGGTCAAAAGAACCACAAGTTCGGGGACTCCGAGGTGTGCGTACTATCGGAACCTACTATTCTAGCCTCCGTGGATATTGGTGTGATCCACTAATATGTTGCAATCGATATCTCCTGGTGGATATACATCAGCGTAGTGCCTTGAGTACGGTTGTAACATAGATAAGTTAAGTAGAAGCGGTTAGTCAATTCATGTTGATGGACATGGAATGAACCCTAGATTGAGTCGGTCACTGCGTAATCAACTAAACTTTTAATTATCTTTACTTTATAAATTATAGTTGTTGTCATAGCTTCTCTTTCTTATTAAGTACGTTGTACTTACCTCAAATGCATGTTTTTCTATGTGTTTGGGGGTGAGAAGACGAACAGGTAGATAATGTTTACGAGGAGGAGTTCGATGATGACGTTTGAAGATGCCTCATTGAAGACTTTTCTTTTATTATTTTGTTATCCTTCATTAGACAGTATTAGACTTTTGGTCTTTCGAGACTTGTAGTACCGTTACATTTCTTTTGGATTTCGTACTTTCCTTGAATGTAATAAATTACATTTCTTTCTTTAGATTTCATTTCTATTCTTGGATGTTGGAATTTTTATACCCGAGTCTTTTGCTTCCGTTTGCTTATTTTTGATACGACGTAGTAGAGGCTTACGTATAAAGTGAATTTATTTTTATTTTATACGTGCCGGACGTTCCTTTTCCGGATAAGGACTCGGTGTCCGGGAACGGGGCGTTACAGTTGGTATCAGAGAGAAGCGTCTTTTAGGCTTCCTTTCTTATAAGATAAGTTTCCTCTAGATCTTTTAGTAACGTTCTGGTTTTCTTTGATCATCAGGATGGTGTTCACGAGAACTGGAGCGGGCGCAGAGACTTCCAGAGTTCGGCGGGAAAGTCCAACACCGGTCGTAGGAGGCGGTGTTGTGAGGCAGATTCCACCACCCCAGCGGAGCTTATCACCACCACCTCGTACCGCGACACCCACACCCAGGTCTCAGCATGGTTTGTCACCGAGGCCACATCAGGAGCAACCTCCACGATGGCACGTGGGGAGTTCAGTTCAGTTTTCCTTAGTGAGTGATGTTCCAACAGGTTTTGTACCACCGGTAAGCTACCCTCCACACCAGCAAACCTTTTACCCTCCACCAGTCAGTGTTTATCCTCCACCAGTTAGTGTTTACCCTCCGCCAGTGAGCCACCCCTCGCCGCTAGTGTTTCACTAGCAAAGATCGATCTTCTACCCACCTCCTGCAGTCATACCCTCGACTCATTGTACCACTTTCACCGCGGTTCGACCATCGAGAAGGTTTGGTTTATCCACCTTTTGGTCTCTAAAGAAGCTCGGCCGATTCCACAAAGACCACCGAATTATCACCAATGATACTACCCTTTCCGGCTGAGCAAGCGCATCCAAGCCTACAAAGAACAACAAAGATGATCGTGACAAGTACCTTTCGGCTACCCACAGGTTAGACCAGCATTTGAGCAAGCACCGGCTATGGATTGGTATACAAGATTGAGAAGGAATCGGGTTGAGAATTTCTATGGAAACGTTGAACATTCAAAGGCTGAGGAATGGATAAGGAGCTTCGAGAAGGCATGTAGGAACATTCATGTGCCTGAGACCGAGATGGCACAATGGTGGCGATTAGTTTTCTTTTGGGCGCATCGAGGCTTGGATAGATGCCATACGAGAGCGAGAACGGTAAAAGTAAAGTGGGAAGCTTTCAAGGCAATGTTTTACAATGAGTACTTCCCAAAGAACAGTGCACAGTGAGATAAGGCAAGCCGCTTTTTGAAACTTAAGCGGTGGTATTCATCTCGACGGTATCTCAAGATACTAATAGGTTTAATGAGTTGAGACGGTTCTATCCCGAGCTTATGAAAGTGGAAGAGAGAAAGATGGCCCTCTATAAGGAAGGGTTAGCTCATGAGATACTGATGCCTGGTATGTTGGGTTTTACCGCAAGGAATATGGCAGAGTTACACAACAAAGCTTTGGAGGTTGAGACCTTCGGGAAGAATGCTACTGATCGTGATTAGAAACAAGAGGAATTTCGGGACTAGTTAGGGTAATTATCGAGGAGGCGCGCAATGAAGAACACTAAGAAGACAACGGCTCCTCCGGTAGCTAAGGCCCCAAGCAGTGCACCTTTGTGTTCCAAGTGCAACCGGAATCATTCAGGAGAGTGCATAGCTAGTTCGGTGGTTGCTACTTTTATGGAGAACCGGGCACTTTTCAGAGAATGTCCCAATAAGGGAATAAAGGGAGTTCGAGCAGAGAAAATGGGAGAAGCGGCCCAAGCCGACCGATCCGAGTTTTTGCAAATGGATACTAGAAGAAGAGAACGGAAGATGACGTTATCTCGTGTACCTTGTCGTTATGTTATTTTATTGAGATATTTTTATAGCACGTTTATTCATGCTGTAATTTTATTTAAATGACTGAATTGCATCCTAGGTACGATAATGTTAGATAATCTAGTGGTCAGAGCTTTGTTCGATACGGAGGCGTCTAACACTTTTGTGTCGACCAAGGTAGCTAAGAAGTTGAGTTTTACCGGAACCTTTAAGAAACACCTTGGAGATAACAACCCCGTTAGGGAAGGTAACAAAGGTAACTAGGATGATACCTCAAGTGGAAGTTCGAGTTGGATCGTATCGATGCAAGATCGACTTTACAGTTTTAGACTTCTCAGATTTTGACGTGATTCTTGGGATAGATTGGCTATCCGAGAATTTTGTCCACTTGGATTGTAGAGAAAAGAAAGTGACCTTTAAAGTACCCGGGAAATCAGATAAGACGTATCAGGGGAATGTGTACAAGCCGAGTAAGAAGCGACATCCGATAATTTCAGCAGTCAAGGCAATTAAGGCTTGTCAGAAGGGTTGTGAAGGCTACTTGTTGTACGCAGTGGATGTGGAACAAGTAAAGCCTAAGCTAGAAGAAACTCCTGTAGTGAGGGAGTAACCCGAGGTATTTCCGGAAGAATTACCGGGAAACATGCCGGATAGGGAGATTGAGTTTGAGATCAAGTTGGTACCCGGAGCGGCACCAGTTGCCAAGGCACCCTATAGAATGGCACCGGCTGAATTAAAAGAGTTGAAAGCACAGCTTAAGGATATGCTTGAAAGGAACATAATTCCGCCAAGTACTTCACCTTGGGGAGCCCCAGTGTTGTTTGTCAAGAAGAAAGATGGTAGCATGAGGATGTGCATCGACTACAGAGCGTTGAATAACCTTACCATAAAGAATAAGTACCCCTTGCCAAGGATTGATGATCTGTTTAATCAGTTGCAAGGCAAGAAAGTGTTCTCTAAGATTGATCTTAAGTCTGGTTATCATCAGTTGAAGATCAAGGTAGCAGATATACCGAAGACGGCTTTTAATGCAGGTATGGACATTATGAGTTCTTGGTTATGCCTTTTGGACTCACTAATGCTCCATCTGCATTTATGGACTTGATGCAGCGGGTTTTCATGCCATACTTGGATAAGTTTGTGATAGTGTTCATAGACGACATCCTAGTATACTCTAAGGATGAGAAGGAACACGAGGAACACTTAAGGATAGTGTTGGATACCTTGAAGAAGAACCAGTTATTTGCTAAGTTCTCTAAGTGTGACTTTTGGTTGAAGCAAGTCAGTTTCTTGGGACATGTCATTTCTGGAGATGGCATACAAGTTGACCCAAGCAAAGATAGAAGGCGATTGAGAATTGGCCTAAACCTACTACTGATTTTAGTAAGGAGCTTTCTTGGTTTGGTGGCTACTATAGGAAGTTCGTGCGGGGACTTTTCGAAAATAGCTACTCCACTCACTAAACTTACAGAAGAATGTGAAGTTCGAATGGACTAGCGAGTGTGATGACTTTTCATACCTTGAAGGATAGGTTGACTACTGACCCAGCTTTTTGGCGCCGGAGATTTTTGATAACTACGATGTTCACACAGATGCTTCGGGACAGAGTTTAGGTTGTGTGTTGATGCAGGAGGAAAAGTGATTGCTTATGCATCTAGACAGCTGAAGGTGCATGAGAAGAACTACCCGACACATGACTTAGAGTTAGCAGCAGTAGTGTTTGCATTAAAGGCTTGGAGGCACTACTTGTATGGAGTTAAGGCAAGGATCTTCACCGACCATAAAAGTTTAAAGTATTTCTTCACACAAGAGAATCTGAATATGAGACAGAGGAGATGGTTGGAGTTCGTGAAGGACTATGATTTGGATATTCAGTACCATCCAAGCAAAGTCAATTTAATGGCAGATGCTTTAAGCAGGAAACCAGTATTTGCAGTTTCGAGTGTCGAAGATGTGGCAGAAAAGTTAGATGGACTGGAAATCGGCAGGTTTGATCAGATTGAGGAACGACAGCTGGTGGCGCCGTTGTTAGCAAGATCGGAGTTGATGGATGACATTCGGGAAAAGCAAGATGACGACCCAGCTTTGGTTGATTTGAAGCGAGTTGCTAGAGAGAAGCCTACAGTGGGTTATGCGTTAGACAAGAATGGGAACCTTTGGTACCAGGATCGTTTGTGTGTACTAATGTTGGCGACTTAAAGGCAGAGGGTTATGGAAGAAGCACATAGGATTGCTTTTGCAGTTCATCCAGGTGCTACTAAGATGTATCGAGACTTGAAGGAAAGGTTTTGGTGGCCCTCGATGAAGGTAGAGATAGCCAAGTTCGTAGCAGAATGTGACATCTGTCAGAAGGTGAAGGCAGAGCATAGAAGACCAGGGGGAATGCTTAAGCCCTTAGATATTCCCGAATGGAAATGGGATAAGATCACAATGGACTTCATCACCGGACTACCTAAGACAAGAGGAGGACACGATGCGATTTGGGTAATTGTGGATAGATTGACCAAATCAGCCCACTTCTTACCATATAAGGTTGATATGCCTTTGAAGAAGATGACGACACTATACTTGGATAATATAGTGAAGTTACACGGAGTTCCTATCTCTATAGTCTCGGATCGAGATAGTCGGTTCGCCAGTCGGTTTTGGAAGAGTTTACAAGAAGCCTTTGGAACCTAGTTAGATTTGAGCACGGCCTTTCATCCTCAGACAGATGGACAATCTGAGAGGACCATCCAAACACTCGAGGACATGCTAAGAGCTTGTGTTTTGAAAGTAGGTGGATCAAGGGATGACTACCTACCGGTAGCAGAATTTGCCTACAATAATAGTTATCATGCAAGTATAGGCATGCCGCCGTTTGAAGCGTTGTATGGAAGGAAATGTAGAAACGCCGTTGTTTTGGGATGAAGTCGGGAAAGACAGATTACTGAGGGCGGAAATGGTTGAACAAGCTAAGGAAAGAGTTCGGTTGGTTAAGAAGAATCAAAGCGAAGACAGACAGCGCGAAAAGTTGGGCGAGGCGTTAGAAGAAGACCGCTTGAGTTTGAAGTCGGTGATAGAGTGTATCTGCGAGCCGCCGATGAAGGAGTGAAACGCTTTGGACAAAAGGAAAGCTAAGTCCAAGGTATGTTGGCCCGTTTGAGATTCTGGAAAGGATTGGACCGTTAGCTTACAAGCTTAAGTTACCGGAATCGATGTCAAGGGTCCATAGTGTGTTTCACGTTTCAATGTTGAAGAAGTGTCTGACGAGGAATGATGTTGAAACTACCATTGATCCGGAGATTCTACAAGACAATCTTGCTTATGATGAGAGACCGATCAAGATCTTGGACATGAAGGAAAAGATGATTAAGAGAAGGATGATTCCTTTGGTTTTGGTTCAGTGGAGTAATCATTCACCCGAGGAGGCAACTTGGGAGGTTGAAGGTGATATGATCAGTGAATTTCAAGAGTTCGTGGATCTACCAGGTATGTTCTAGTTTCGAGGACGAAACTCCTTTTAAGGGGGGAGGAATGTAATATTCCGATTTTCGGGAAAGGGCAGACGTGTCATTTTGCGAAAACGAAATATTATTATCTCTTTTCTTTTATGGGAGTTAAGTAATTATTGGAATATATATATATATTTTCGAGTTATATATATAATTAAAGGGATAAATCCGATTTTTGGTAATTAAGGGTGATTATGGTAAAAGGGATTAATTTGGAATATGTATTTAAGGAAAATTAACACACAACAATCCCCATAACCTAATTAAATCAGAAAATTCAGTCTTCACGTTCTTCTCCTGTGCGCAAGTTTTGAGAGGAGAAAAGGGTTAGAAGAGTTTTCACAAATTCTAAAGGAAAGCTTGACCGTTTTCATATCAGAGTAGAGGATTGGAACCGTTGTGAGGAGCACATTGTGTGGATATCAGTTTTGTGGGAAGAGCTGCGGACTTTCAAATTCGCATTTGGATCGGTTTTGTGGTCGCAATTAGGTAAGAAACTCTTCCTATGATTTCGGTTGTAATCCGTAAAGTTTAGATTGTGATTTGGAGACTTGTAGATGTTAGTAAAAGATGTGTTTTTTCTCGTTGATCGAAGGATCATAGATGCTACTCTGATTGATTAGATCTGATTTTCTACGTTTTACGTGTTTAATTCGATGCCAAATAGGTCAGAAACGGATTGGAAATCGAGTCTTGACGATGTTAGCGTTTTGGGAAAAACCCAGGCGGACGGGCGTCTGCAATAGGCAGACGGGCGTCCGGAACCCTAGTATCTCGGACGGGCGTTTGAAATAGTCGACGGGCGCGTCGAGGTTCGATTTTGATCTGAGATGTAATTGCTTTTGGTAGACGGGCGTCTGGTTTTCTGGACGGGCGTCTCGAGGTGTTATTTTACATTCAGTTGTATTTGTCTTAGGGTGGACGAGCGCTGGGAAAGTGGACGGGCGCCCAGTGAGGTTCCAGACGGGCGCCCATGTCTTTAAACGGGCGTTTGGTTGTTGTTCGACCTTATAAGTACGTTTTATCATTTCTAAACCTTTAAAGCGTGATATGTTAGCATGTATAACCTTGAACAAGCCTGAATTGAGTTTCGATTCGTTCCGTTAAAACACCGAATGTACTCTTAAAGGAGTTGAAGTTCGGATCTGTCGGAAGAGCATGATAGGCTTGTGCTTTGATGAATTAGCATTCATCACATGCCTGTAATTGCTAGGCCTTGTCGGTGTCTCAGTGGTATGGGAAGAGAGTAGTTAATGTGAGGAGATTAATTGAAAACACTTAGGTGGTTAGTTAATCATCCTAATAAAATACGACTTGACTAGTAAAATATTAAACAATATGTCTCTCTTGGATAGGCATGCCAGATCTATATCGCAATGTGTGTGCTACCTCTCGAAGGTGGAAGAACCCGTAGAGTCAAAAGAACCACAAGTTCGGGGACTCACTGAGGTGTGCGTACTATCGGAGCCTACTATTCTAGCCTCCGTGGATATTGGTGTGATCCACTAATATGTTGCAATCGATATCTCTGGTGGATATACATCAGCGTAGTGCCCTTGAGTACGGTTGTAACATAGATAAGTTAAGTAGAAACGGTTAGTCAATTCATGTTGATGGACATGGAATGAACCCTAGATTGAGTCGGTCACACGTAATCAACTAAACTTTTAATTATCTTTACTTTATAAATTATAGTTGTTGTCATAGCTTCTCTTTCTTATTAAGTACGTTGTACTTACCTCAAATGCATGTTTTTCTATGTGTTTGGGGATGAGAAGACGAACAGGTAGATAATGTTTACGAGGAGGAGTTCGATGATGACGTTTGAAGATGCCTCATTGAAGACTTTACTTTTATTATTTTGTTATCCTTCATTAGACGATTATTAGACTTTTGGTCTTTCGAGACTTGTAATCTAGATTACATTTCTTTTGGATTTCATACTTTCCTTGAATGTAATAAATTACATTTCTTTCTTTAGATTTCATTTCTATTCTTGGATGTTGGAATTTTTATACCCAGTCTTTTGCTTCCATTTGCTTATTTTTGATACGACGTAGTAGAACTTACGTATAAAGTGAATTTATTTTTATTTTATACGTGCCGGACGTTCCTTTCCGGATAAGACTCGGTGTCGGGAGCAGGCGTTCTATGAGACTCTATTAAATCTTATACATTGATTTACAGACATCTTTGCTTTCAGACTATACAGAGTAGTTATGACACTTCATCAATGGGGTTAGATATAATAATTAAAATAAGCGACGAATCATCATCAAAACAAAAATTTATTTCCAACAATATGTATTTTTCTACTGCCACTTTATTTTGTATATTTTCTATTGTCACTTTGTTAATGCTTGTATGCTTCTGAAATCTCCTTTGCTTCTGATATCTTAGTTGCCGGTGAACTTCATGACTCTGTATGGAGTCCCTAAGGGGGTTGTGAATGGTTATGAATTGAAGATGATAAGGTAAATAAATAGAGGGGTTTGGAGGTTTATTATTTGGTTTTGGTAAAGAAACAAGGTAATATCATTTTTATTTTGTGTTCCTGTTGTTCGGGATACTTGATTTATTTCATTATATCTTTTGGGCTGTCAGTTCTATCTTTCATAAATATTATCATTTTAAACTGCTGAAACAAGATTTGTGTGGATTTTTATGTCGTTAGATTTATTGGCAGATCCCTTTTCGCCTTCTGCATAAATTGCTCTTTCACCCACAATGATTTAATTTTATTTGGGTGGTATGGTCTCAATCATTATTTGTTACGTGGTTGCCTAGGGTTTACCATTTTTTTGGGTCTCTGTTTCAGTCATCAGTTTATTGTGTGATTGTAGTGGTATATCGTCATCAATGATCTGAGTACGTACCCCATTGGAGGAAATGCCTTTTATGGAGCGCTTTGTTAAAATGTCACCAATCTTTTAGGAATTTACAGTTTAAGCTCATCCCATACATTTATGAGGTATATTTGCGCAATAGTAGCAGTCTAGAACATTACCCACACCTCCTCCCCTACCCCCAGAGCACCCCTGGGGGAGGGCCATGGTGGCCATGGCCCCGACACTACAAGAAATCTGTGTTTTAGTAAGGGGAATTCCCGTCATTATATGCCCATTTTCCCCTATTAAATAAGTTTAATGAGGGTAAATTTCCCCTCATTCACCCTCATTACAGCCTCCGCTGGTAAATGTAAACAATGACGGGAAAACAACTCCCCTTATTAATTGTATGATGCATTTACTGATGGTATATTCCCCTCATCAAAAATTCTTTTAATTACAACCAATACCGTCATTATAAGGTCATTTAACCCTCACTAAATCATGATTCAATGACAACACTTCCCCTCATTATACTGTAATTTCCCCCACAATAAATCATTTTTTTATGGCAAAACAACCCCTCAATGTAGGGTCATTTACCTCTTATTAAATAATGATTTAATAACAAAACATCTCATCATTATACATAATTTCCCCCAATTAAATAATAATATAATAACAATCAACAACAAGTGCCTCTTGTAAAAAAAAGGTCAATAGAAAATGATGTAAGAAACAATTATCATAGCACAAAACACTGCCCACAGCTTGTTTTATGAAACCTTCAAGTGCATTCAGGATGTAATATTAAAGTTTACAAATAACATACAAAATTAAAGTAGCATGAACAAGGTTCCTGAAGATAAAAACATTGTGTCGTCTCCAACCTTCTCTCTTTATTCTTCTAAATTCCAAGTTGTTTAGGGGTTAGCAACTTCACTACTGGCACCTAATTAAAGTTACAAGCTATACAAAAGTCATTCCCTAGCCAAGAAAATTACACTAACAAATTAGACTCAAATCAGACTGATAGATCAAGGTCTGAACCAAGGACAATCATGCATCAACTCAGAAGCTGAAACTGAGACAAGGACTTGATGCATATAAAAAGCTGATCAAATGCACAGAAGGTAACATGACAAGGACTTGGACTGTAACATATGATAGACTTCTATTCAACTAGCATGAACTATGCAAGACAAAGCAACTCAGAAGAACAATTGGACATAACACAAAAAGGCAAACATACTTAGAACCAAAACCGGACTAACAACTTAACAAGTACTCGACATGTGCAATTTCTTAAGAATTTATCATTATCAGGGTGACCAGAACATGGCATTCAGCAGATACAAAGCATGAGTCAAGGATCTGAACAAGGACCTGCACATACTTTAGATGCTCACCAAAATAGAGCAGAAACTAAGCACTTTTAAGGCAGTTAAATAGACGGATCCAAAGACAACTTTTTCCGTATTTAAGGCAATCTTTAAGGCACAAACAAGATGAAAAATTAGGCATGTTTTTCACTAAAACTTAAGCATATTAAAACACATTATCAAGCAAGGTTATGACTCACATTTAGGCACATTCTCAGGATCATTTAAGGCTCATAACTATTGTATATCTTGACGCTAGTCAATTAAATAAAATTACATACACAACCAAATTATACCAGTTTTTTGTTTGTACATATGAATTACATATATGAGTAAGGAAGTTTTTTACAAATACGATAATGAACAGAAAAGAAGGTAAAGCTATTGTTTACGATTGTGTGTATTATATGCCTAAGTAGGGTATTTTTTACATGAATTATCAATCATGAATGTTTCGCTAGAAAGAAAGGTCTCAAAAGCATATGCACACACCCAATGAGAAATGACTCTAGTGACTCTAGTGACTTTTACTTATTAGGAAAGCTTTCAAACCAATGGCTATGCAGCTTTACAACACAAGTAAATGTAGATTACATCTTTTTAGAAAACATTATAGCTTTTAGTTTACTAACCTTTCCAAAAGCTTCTCCACAAACTACTACATCCCCTCTCCTGAATATGCCATTATGCACCAGGAATGTAGCTACAAGTCCTTTAGAATTATCAAGACCGGTCTTAATTCCAGTTATCTTTTAATTTATGTGAAGATTAGCCTTCAACTCTTGCAAATTGGAAAGAAACCAGTAGTTAGATGCAAAAGATAGCATGTTCACGCTATCAAAGAAAGCAATATTGTTAACTGCTCATGAAATAAGGGGATACAAAAAGCAATCAAAATTATGATTGTAAACGTAAAATTTCACTTTGAAAGACGCTTGTTTCCAGCTCACAATTGGGCCATTCTTCAGAGCATGCTCCTTTGCGAATTTGCAAGCCTGTTTTACAGTAAGGGCATCCATACCGTCTACCTGCAAAAGGGGTGAAAAAACACAGTATCAGAACTTGCACCATGCATGGAAGCTACAAAATTTGAGGTAGAATAGCTAGCAGTCTAGCACTAAGTAACCTTATGCAGCAACAACTAAAAGCTTGAATCAAAGACGATCAAGTACCAAACCTTTAATCACCATTATTGAAGTTCCATTCCCACCAATATACAATCAAATACACGGTTCTCCTAGAACATATATAAGAAAAAAATGTACAGTCAAAAGCAATTAGCTAGATGCATGGTAAGTAGCTAGCCTAGTAGATTATCATGTTAAAATACCTTAAGACTAGGAACATAGTCCTCTCTCATGTAATATGTTGGACTCTGTCTGTCTCTCTGTTTGTATACACTCTATTTTAATAATCTCTTAATTTGCTCAATGAGTTGGTTCTTTCTGACTAATAACACATAAGAACCTGCCAAAACAAAATGCAAAATATATACTTAGAAACCAATCTGTTCTAACCTGCGAAATGTATACAACATGTACTAGTTTCTCAGAATAGCAAATATATGCATCACAAAGCTAATCTTATATGCACATCCCAGGTGAGGTCGCTTTCTCAACAATCACCAGAATTATCTCGGATCGTGTTGATAGACTTCTCCAAGAGGATCACGCGTCATCAGTTTTCTCGATTGTTGAGAGTGTAGCTGATAGGAAAGGGTTTAAAATTGCAGAGGAGAGAAGTGGAAAGGCGATGTGATGTAACAGGGGAGAAACAGTAAATGTTCAAGATACTGCTTAATTATCTGAAAATGATTTTCGAGCTAAAGAAGACAAATGTTCAAGCATTTTATAACAAGTTCAAGCCTCGGAACTAAAAGCATGTTGCTTTCTTTATAATAAATTCTTTGTCCTGGTTTTTCAGCTTCACAAATTGCAGCAACGAGATCCCTATTTGATTGTTTATACAGGCTTGTAACAATCCCAGCTTGACCAGCTCTAGCAGTACGGCCAACTTTATGCAGGAAATTCAACATATATGTAAAAATAGGCTGTTTATGTGTTATTTTCCATTGTACCCATCCCATATACAAAAATAACTCAATGAGTTGGTTCTTTCTCCAAACCTTTAGTAGAAATCAGGGCACTCAACACTATCAATTCAAAAGACTTGCTACTTGAAAAGGGGAATACATCACAACCTAACTCTTTCCATTATAAATAAAAAATTTAGTTGTCTATTAGCGTCTGCCTTATATACCATTTTGCTAGATATCAAAGGAAATCGACTTTTCGGTTTAGTAATGTTAATATCACAACAAAATGGTCATAACAAGTGACAAAATACCTTTTTACACCATTGATCATGGTGTATACCTTATTGATGGGGTAAAAGTGTATTGTCGCACTTGTTGTTGTGACTAATATATCGTGGCATTAGCATTTTCACCATAACAGACTAACTTACAGAGGTGGAAAAGTAGCATAATTTTCATCAAAATAGATTGAAATAGAATTGTAAGGTAAGTATAAGCGAAATTGCACATGGTAACACAGAGAGCACACTATTTAACTCGAAACTACCACATTCCACAAAAACATTTTCGCACTGAAAGCCATCGTATAGATCATAGAGACATCAACAACAATGATCAGAAACACATATTCATGTAACATTTAAAGAGGTTCTCAATTACAAAGTATAAAGAATCAGAAGTATGTAGATATTTTTATACTTTTAGTCTAAAAAATAATATGCTTAGCGTCAATCAAATTTCAAGCATAGCACAATAAAATCTAGCATACCTCAACAATAAGCATTACGGTTTTCAGAAAATCTTCAGTATTATCCTCCTTAAGAGCACTGATCTGTTATAAGAAACATTTAGCATTTACATTTTACAAGGTAACAGAAATAGAGATGTTTGCATAAGCACATAAAAATGAAGATTGACCTAACCATTTTCTTGGTTTTAGGAACTAGATCAATAAGTTCAGTTTTTATACATTTCATCGAACATCTTGTGTGCGTTTTCATATCCTTTGATTATAAGCGAGAAGACGAGGAAAATTCTCCATTATTTGGTTGAGAATTAAGACGTCATCGTTATCTTCCTAAATAAGTACTTTGTCATTCACTTGTGAAAGAAAATAAGAAAGCACGGAACCAGAAGAAAACTTAGGTTTCAAACAATACCAACATGAAATTCTGGGTATTTTGAAGTTCAATTTACCTTGTCAATGAACAAATAAACTTGTGAATCATCACAATTTCATCAAGGATAACGCCCTTGTCCAAAATCAAAGAAGAATCTACTTTTGTAATAACAACCAGTGCAGACTGCTCGGTGAAACAAGCAAAGAAGAAGATTTTTGTGAAACTAACACAAAATTGAACCCACTGTGTTGCACTTGGGATTTGAAGATCATCAGGTATATCCAAAACCCTAAGAAGAAATGAATTTATTATGATACAAGAAACAATGGTACCTCTTTCCTCATGTTTTCAGAGCGTTTTCGTCTTTCCCTATTTGCTCAAAGTCCCATGGTTTTGAGCCATCGAGTTTCCATTAATCATTGAATAATGCAAAGCCGAGTACCTTCACCAACAATTGAATCTCTGTTGTTGTGGAAGATGTGGAATGGCCAGCGAATGTCGCAAGAATTTAGCTGCGCAATTAGGAATTAGGGTTGGGGACCTGAAGATGAGTGGTAGGAATTGGGGTCGGAGGGGGGTAATGTGTAAATGGAGTTTAATTAAAATTGAAATAAAAAAATTCACGTGTAATAATTTACAAAAAAAAAATTGTAAAAATAATATTATTCAAAAAAAAAAAATATAATGAGGGGAATTTTTTTGCTACACTAGTAATGAGGGGAAATATGGCTAATAATGACGGTATTTGTCATTTGGTCATCGTTTAGTAATGTAATTTCTAGCCTCTCATTATAACTACCATTTAATGACGAAATTTACCTCCCCTCATTAGCTTCCCCTTATTGAAAGTGCGAGCCCCCCAATCTATGAATTTAAGAGTCCTGCGAAATTTTAACTCAATAGTAAATATATATTGCATTTTTAAACATAAATAAGATATTGCCATAATGGTAAGTAGTCAAGTATAACTTAATAAGCAACTAGGGTTTGATTCTTGCTAGAGGCAAAAACAATATTATTTTTTTTTAGTTAACCCTTTTTTAGAAGAGGCAAAAACAATATTTTTTTTGGGGATTATTAGGTATTAGTCCAATTTTCCTCCCTTAATTAATTATTTATAGTTGCAAAAAGGACAATTTTTTTATCATGGGCCATTTTACCGTTATTTTCAATTTCTTCTTCTTCATGATATACTGTCGCACAGTATAAACTCTACCGCCACTTCTGGTTTTGAGAGCAAAATGCTTAAAGCATCCGCCTCCTTCTTGTCTCCCGCAAATTACAAAGCTGACTTGGGATTTAGTGTGGTGTCATTATCTGTTAATCGTATAAAAATCAGTAGCAGAATAGGACGTTGGTTGATCGAACTCAAGATGAAATATACCGGAAATGGTTCGCTTCGCTCTAGGATCAAAGATAGAGTAGTTTTTTCTTATGGACGGAACTTAGAAAATAAACTGCCTACGTATCCAAATATATATTTGGAATCAATCCCAACCGTAGTTCAAGCGGTTATCTGTCATAATGGAGTTAATGGGTGGTTAAGTAATCCACCCACATCTCACGACTACATATAACTGCTCTTTCTCCCAGATGCATATATTTCCGATCTGCTTCCTCCGACCGTAGAGACCGCCCTCGGTCCGATCCGTCGCTTTTTTGACGACGGGGACTACTGCAGTCCGATCTTGATCTGAACCGGATTCTGGTTGAGGAGCCTCCTGAAGGTTGGCATACATCCAGGTCTTGCCCAGGGATCTTTTCTAGTCGCCTGGTCTATGTGGTCGTACTGACTTCCAGATCGGATATAGCCCTGTCATGTTCTGCTGGTCCGTTCGATATACACTTGACACGTGGACAAATTCGGGTCACCCCCAATCAAAGCCCCCCAGATCTTAATCGATGTGGTCTGGCCTTTTTAAATGGATTAAGATCTGAAGGTCAAGGGTCTTCCACGTGTATCATACAGATAGCATATTCATTGTTGTCTCGGTTATCTCAAACGCCACCATAATTGCACAGGATCGTCTTTTCAATCGATGTGTAGTCGAAACGTCCCATCTCTTGGCTGAAAGCTATTAAATCCACTAACCCCTGTAAACATTCATCATTATTTATAGACAAAGACGTCAGATCTGCCGGATTTGCACCTTCAATTATCAAGTAAGTCTTTCCTCTTTCTGTGCGATTTTCGTTTGTGCCTTATGAATCCAGAACAGATTGATATTTCTAATCCTGGCGAGAATCCCTTTTTTTTCTATTCTCCCTCCTCATTTAATTGCTTCTATTGTTCCTGCGTTTATTGAATCACCTCCAACTGAGTGTAACGTTTCTGGGTTGTCTGCGCCCATAAGAGCATTAAGGAGGACCTACGAGACAAAAAAGATGATGGCCTGTCATGTAATCGACTCCAAATTGAAGGATTCTGATATCACAGACATCTGTGATAGGTATGGAATAAACAAGAATGTTTATGCCCCCATTCGACCGGAGCCTGGAAAGAGTGCCGCTGCTCCTCTTGCCGGATACTACGCTGTTTATAAGGAGCAGTTTGATTGCGGTCTTAGATTTCCTCTTCCTCCCGCCTATCTGGAAATACTCTGATATTACGATTTAGGGATTGGTCAGATAGTCCCTAATAGTATAAGAGCCATTACTGGTTTCTTGATTTGGTGCAGGTGTTTTGTCACCCCTTTCACGTTTCTGCTCTTTATAACTTTTTACCAATGTAAACAGGTGAAGAAAAGTCCTGGCCGGTACTGCTTTTGTAGAAGAACTGATAGTTTGAGTAGCGTACCTCTGATAAAGAAAACTGACCAATATTTCTCCGATTGGAAAAAAACATTTCTTCTTCATTAGGCACCAAACTGCTAGGGATTTAGGTAGGTGGAACACTTCGACTAAGAATAGTGATGTGTTGGAAAGAAAATTGGATAAGAAGTTGTTAAATGACATCAGGGGATCCAGTATATATCTGTGTCTGAGAAACTACTGTTCCAATTTAATCGATGCTGCCCGTCTGGAAACCGCTGGTCCAGAACCTTATGTTGAGTTATCGGAGGAAAGATATAATATAAGTAGGATTTCTTACTTTGAATATTTATGTTTCTCCTCTGAGGCATACTTTTAATTACTTGTTGATATTTGCAGTGGCGAGTTTCACCGATATCCTTCAAATAGCTGATGAAGCTTCGCCTCCCAGAGGTCAAGATGCATCAGATCCTGTTGTTAATCCGAATGTATCTGACCTGGCTGTTAACCCTGTTGACACTCATCCAAATAAGCCTTCAATCGAAACAGATCCTGCTGATGACGATTCTGAGAATACCTATGATTACCGGATGGTCCCGCGTACTTCTCTAGTGGAGACCACTGCTGAGACTAGACGTCCTTCAAAACGTATCAGATCTCACAATCAGGCTGATGAAGATGCTGAGGCCTCTGAGCGAGCTCAAGGGGAAAGATATGATTGGAAAGAGTGGTCCAATCAAGACTTGTCAAAAATTTTAAGAATCCTCTCTCAGAGGTAGTAATCTGTCTTTTTTAGATATTATATGCTGACTTTAATCCCTGCATTCCTTTTTAGGGTGCTAAACTGGGTAGGGAGATCCTGTCCAGACTGAAGAATTCTGGAAAAGTTGAAGAGGACCTGTCCAGCTCTATAACTTAATGGAAAGCCAAGTATGAAGATTTGTTGAACACTTCTACAGCTGAGAAAATGGCATTATCTGATGAATTGTTGGTGAAAGATGGTGAGCTGAAGACCAAGGCTACTAAGTTCAAAACTCATGTTGCTACTGCTAATAGAATCAGATCCGAGCTGGAAAAAATGGTAGCCGATCTTGAGGTGGAAAGAGACGATTTGAAGAGCAAACTCCCTGAGCAGATCGCTAAAGCCCTTGCTAATTACAGAAAATCTGATGAGCTGGCCGACAGTATAAAGATGTTATTTGCTCCGATTATTTGGTTTGGATACTCCTCAACTATTGAAGATGTGAGGGCAGCAGGTCTTGATGTTGATGCTGCCAAACTTCACCATTCGGGTTGGAACAGGAAAGATGGGTCCCAAACTTATGAGGCCAGATTCAAAGAGTTTAGAGATGGAGTGGACTTGGTTTCCAAATATGGCAAAAAGCCTCCAATTGCTCAAACTGGCTCATCGTCTCAATCTCAAGCTCCCCCAGTTCAAATTGAAGATACTTAACTTGTTCTCTCTTTCAATTCTGACTTCAAACATTGCAACTTTTGCTGTTGTTGTTCTCAAAACTTGTTGTTTTGCTGTTTTCATATGTTGGAATTTAAGTGCCTCTGTGGCACCATTTGCATAATTTCTATAACATGTGTTTTCCTTTGTGCCTTATATTGTGTTTTTCCTTTATCCTCTGCACCCCCAGTATGACGTGTGACTTGCTTATGAAGCATACGTCATCATCGTGGTTCTTCTTCTGAGTTTAGTTATCGACCGACTGCGGTCCGATGGCGACCGATCGACGACTGGGGTCTTAAAGTGGTCTGATATTTCAGACTTAATGAATTTTCTCTTTTTAGAGTTATCGACCAGACCTGAGGTCTGATGATATTCGACCTGACCGGAGGTCTTAAAGTGGTATGATATTTCAGACTTAATGAATTTTCTCTTTTAAAGTTATCGACCTGACCTGAGGTCTGATGATATTCGACCTGACCTGAGGTCTTAAGGTGGTATGATATTTCAGACTTAATGAATTTTCTCTTTTTAGAGTTATCGACCTGACCTGAGGTCTGATGATATTCGACCTGACCTGAGGTTTTAAAGTGGTCTGATATTTCAGGCTTAATGAGTTTTCTCTTTTAGAGTTATCGACCTGACCTGAGGTCTGATGATATCCGACCTGACCTGAGGTCTGATGATATTCGACCTGACCTGAGGTCTTAAAGCGGTCTGATATTTCAGACTTAATGAATTTTCTCTTTTTAGAGTTATCGACCTGACCTGAGGTCTGATGAAATCCGACCTGACCTGAGGTCTTAAAGTGGTCTGATATCTCAGACTTAATGAATTTTCTTTTTTTTAGAGTTTAGCAACAGTACATATCATAGCCACATAACATAGTTCAAAAAGCATAATACAATACCACAATGCATAACAAATTTGTAGAATAAAATGACAACTACTTGCCTTAAACATAAAATTTCTTCAGATTAACTGCATTCCAACTTCTGGGAATGGTTTTCCCTGTACCATCAGCCAACTGGTATGCTCCATTTCCATGTACTTTGATGATCTGATAAGGTCCTTCCCAGTTTGGACTCAACTCTCCATTTGGTTCTTGCCTGCTGACTTTGTTTTTGCGTAAAACCAGATCACCAACCTTAAAGTAGCACTGCTTGACCCTGGAGTTATTGTATTGGGATACTTGCTATTTATATTTAGCCATCCGGATCAAAGCAACATCTCTTTTTTCTTCCAACTCATCTTTAGCATGCCTCATCTCTTCTTCCTGGATCTGATCATTATGCAGTGCCGTTCTGGGGGATGGCAATCCAATTTCTGCTGGTATAACAGCTTCACACTCATACGCTAGGGAGAATGGAGTTTCACGTGTTGAGGAATTTGGGGTGGTCCTGTAGGCCCAAAGGATATTTGGTAGGTGTTCTACCCAATGCTTTCCTTCTTGTTCTAGCCTCTTCTTCAGACCAACTTTGATCTGCATGTTAGTTTGTTCTACTTGTCCGTTGGCTTGTGGGTGACCAACAGAAGTGAAATGTTGTGTTATGCCCAAATCAGTACACCATTCCTTAACTCCGCTGTCCTCAAATTGAGTACCGTTGTCTGAAATTATGGTCTTCAGTATCCCATATCTGCATATCAAGTTTTTCCACAAGAATTTTTGGATCTATTTGGCCGTGATGGAAGTTAATGGTTCAGCCTCTACCATTTAATGAAATAATCAACAGCTATGACTAGGAACTTGTAACTTCCTGGTGCTATAGGCAGTGGCCCCACTAAATCTACACCCCATTGATCAAAGGGCCAGGCTGAGATAACTGGGGTTAGACTTTAAGGTGGCTGATGGGATAGGTTACCATGAACCTGACATGACCTGCATGCCAAGACTAACTCCTCTGCATCCTGCTGCATCTTAGGCCAATAGTAGCCAAACAACCTGTATTTTCGAGCTAAAGCCCTTGATCCCATATGGTTTCCACAGATCCCCAAATGGATTTCTCTCAGTGAGTAGTTTCCTTCCTCCACGGTGACACAACGTAACCAATGGGATATAAAGAATTTTCTATATAAGACTTCATTAAATATGGCATACCTATCAGACAGACGTTGGATTTTACGAGCTTGCCTTTTGTCCTCTAGTAACTGACCGTCTTTCAGATATGCTACAATGGGATCCATCCATGTTTCCCTTATTGTGATTGGTTGTACTTTAGATGCCTCATAGTTACGCTGATTCAATTGTTCGATCAGAACCTTCTTGTCTGATAAAAAATTCGACGCTAACTTGGACAGGGCATCTGCTCGGGTATTCTACGATCTGGAGACCTGCTCTATCTGAACTTCTTGAAATATATTTATCTTCGACTGGGCCAGAGATAAATATTTTTTCATGGGTTCCTCCTTTGCCTCATACTCTCCTCTGATGTGTTTTACTACTAGTTGAGAGTCATTGTAGACCTTAAGTTGCTGAACTCCCATTTTTAGAGCTAAATTTAGGCTTGTGATCAATGCTTCATATTCTGCTTCGTTGTTGGTTGCATGAAAGTTGAAGTGTAAGGCATAAGGAAATTCTTCACCCCTTGGGCTGATAAGGAGGAGACCTGCTCCTGATCCATTTTTACTAGATGCTCCATCGACGAACAACTTACATTGGCCTAATTCTTTTGGACACATCTTTTGATCAATAGAAATGGACTTTTCTTCTGCTAAAAAATCTGCCAAAGATTGAGCTTTTATAGCAGTTCTTGGCCTGTACTCTAAATCATAACATGCCAACTCGACAACCCATTTGGCTAAACAACCTGAAGTATCTGGCCTGCTCAGTATCTGCTTTAAAGGTTGATCCGTTAGGACGACGACCGGGTGACTTTGAAAATAAGATCTTAATTTCCTGGAGGCATGGACTAATGCTAGGACCAATTTCTCCGCATCTGAATACGTCACTTCAGGTCCGTGTAAGGCCTTGCTTGTGTAATAAACCGGCTTCTGAAGTGTCTCTGTTCGACGCGACAAAGAGCGATGGCTTCATCACAAACTGATAAATAAAGGTACAAAACCTCTCATTGGGGAGATGTCAGATTTGGCAACTCCATCAGATACTTCTTTAATTCCTCAAAAGCTTCTTGACAGTCCGTTCCCCAGTGAAACGGGGTAGCTTTCCTTAAGATCTTAACGAAAGGCAATGCACGATGTGCTGATCGTGACAGGAATCTGTTCAATATCGCTAATCTCCCCGTTAACCTTTGTACCTCTCTGATGTTAGTAGGTGGCAGCATCATTCTCATAGCGTCTAGCTTATCTGGATTGGCTCTGATTCCGTCTTTTGAAATCATGTAACCCAGGAACTTTCCAGATCTATCACCAAATGTGCACTTCTTTGGATTCAGTTTCATCTTAGTACTTCGAAGTACCTTGCAAACTTCTTTTACATCTTGTAAATATTGATCTAAAGACCTACTTTTGATCAGTAAGTCATCCACATAAACTTTCATGGATCTACCTATCTGAGCTCGGAAAATCTGATTGACTGCCCTTTGGTAGGTGGCACCTGCATTTTTCAGTCCAAACGGCATGGTCACATAATAATATGTACCAAACTCGGTTATGAAGGCCGTTTTTTTCTGCATCTTTAGGGTCCATGAAGATTTGATGATATCCTTTACATGCATCCAGGAATCCAAAGATTTCAAATCCCACAGTTGAATCCACAAGCCTGTCAATTCTAAGTGAGGTGTAACTGTCCTTAGGGCAGGCTTTGTTCAGATCTGTAAAATCCACACACATTCTCCAGGATCCATCTGATTTCTTCACTAGTACTGGATTGGCCAACCACTCTGGATAAACCACCTCTTTGATAATTCCTACTTGATTGAGTTGGGCAACCTCTTGTTCTATAACTGAAATCTGTTCTGGTGTAAAATGTCGTTTCGTTTCACGAACAGAGGGCCTGTTTGGGTCCACGTTTAAGCTATGGACTATCAATTCTGGCGATAAACCTGGCATATCATCCGTCTTCCATGCAAAAACATCCTTGTACTCTCTAAGTAAATCTGTTAAGGCCCTTTTGTATGGATCTAGAATCCAAGATCCCATATTAACCACTGAGTCTGACCCTTGATCATCGACCTGAACTGGCTCAGTCTGATCTACCGAGATCCAGGTCTTGTCCTCTTCTGGCAATAATTCCTCCAAGGTTACCTGTTGAACAAATTTTTTTTCACCAACTACAGACGTGTAACAGCTCCTGGCTATTTCCACATCTCCTTTAACTTCAACTGATCCAGAATTGACTGGGAACTTCATGATGTTGTGTGCTGGAGAGATAACTGCCCGTAGGTCAATGATCGCTGGTCTCCCCATGATAACATTATAAGCCGACGGTGCCTTAACAACAATGTAGTTCACCATCAGGGTCCTGCCCTTAGGTAACTTACCATAGGTTGTAGGCAATGTAATCATGCCCATTGGATGGATTGGCGGGCCTGCAAATCCAAATAGAGGGGTGGATACTGGAGTTAAGCTTGAATCCTTTAACTTGATGGCTTGGAATGCCCTGTAGTACAAGATATTGACAGCACTTCATGTGTCTACACAAATCCTTTTCACCCAATTTTTGTTGATGACTGCTTCGATGACTAATCCTTCATTGTAAATGACAAGCGGTAGGGGGTCTTCTGGTCCGTACTTTACCTCTCCTGAGAAATTTTGTCGTTTACTCGAAGTCTGATTTTGATTCACGGGATCTGCCACCTTCACCTCCTGTTCCTGATCTGTCCTCCTGGGACCTCCCAAGATCGTGTTGATTGTATTTACTGGGCGGTTATCGATCTGACCGTCTTGATCAGGAGATGGATTTCTGGGTCTTCTCTGTTCGTTATTCCTATTCCTTTCATTCTGATATGTTCCTCTTCTGAACTCTCTGTGCCCTCTGGGTTCTTCGTTACGAGATCTATCAACCACCTCATCAAGTCGTCCTTCCATGACTGCTGCATCGATGTCCCTGATCAATTCTCTGCACGCCTCTGTATCATGACCAACATCCTGGTGGAATTTACAGAATTTGGTTTGATCTCTCTTTCATTCTGATATGTTCCTCTCTTGAACTCTCTGCTCCCTCTGGGTTCTTCGTTATGAGATCTATCAACCACCTCGTCAAGTTGTCCTTCCATGACTGCTGCATTGATGTCCCTGATCAATTCTCTGCACGCCTCTATATCATGACCAACATCCTGGTGGAATTTACAGAATTTGGTCTGATCTCTCTTTTCCCTGGGCCCTT